>CM066917.1:24608162-24769850 GCA_033964015.1 Scolanthus callimorphus
CATACGGTTTCGAGAACTTTGCAGGCGAAGTTGGCCATTTTGAGACTTTGTAAAACGCATATTGACTGCAGCAGGCAGATAAAACCAGCTATTGGGCGTGTTTTATGAAGGCAGACTTGACGCACGATTTGTTTTTCAGTCCCTCGGGGATTTGTCGTCGTCTCGATTTCGATTAAATTATTAGCCGTATTCACACTAGAGACGGAAAACTCGTCTGACGAGTTTCTCGTCAGGAAAAGTTCCTGTCTTATGTCAATTCTACACAGAAACACTTGCTTGTTATCTGTCTAAACTTTCTTCTTCAAAAAAATTGTTTTCGCGTGATCACAGAAGAACAGGGAACCATATTGAAGGCGAGAAACTCGTCTCAGACGAGTTTTCCGTCTCTAGTGTGAATACAGCTAATTTCGATTAAATTATTGCTGCTATAAATGTGACACATTAAATTCCTTAACTCCTGAGGGACAGAAAATAATCGTGCGTCCAGTCTGCCTTCATCAACAAACCACAATAGCTTTTCTCGGCCTGATGAGTGGCGTTCTCGCATTGAGAGACTCGCGATTGAAAGAAAGTATTTCAGTTCTATTGGAACGCTTCTTGATGCAGGGGAACTCAAATGTTAATTGCATTAATGTGTATTCATTTATTGTTATTATTAATCTTAACATCTACGATCAGTTGATTAAATGGTCGTGCGCATGCGCTCGACGGTTACGGTTTGTCACTCTTCGCAGGGGAGGCTCTGGTGGCGGCCATTTCAGGGCGTTCGCTGATTGGCTGATTTTGAACGGAGCATACGCTGAAAGGCCGGGGAGAATGAGTTCACCCCATATGGACACGCGAGCAGTATCTTCCGCCAAACGTGTGTACAAAAAGGAGCCTCGATCTACTCCACTAGGTCCAGGGGCGTAGCTGGGGGAGGGGGGCCCTGGGGTGCATGCGACCCCCCTTTTAGAAGAAAAATACAAAAAAACATCAAGAAGCTGGAAAAGGGCACATTTGTACAGCTTCGCCCCTGAGGTCTAGCCAGATGCACGGGAGTGGAAGAGCCTATACGTAGTTGGAAAATGGTGGGAAAATTTATTTTTACATGATCTACATAGCCATGTTGTCATTTCGCAAACACCAAAGAAATCGGTTTGTAAAATAAATCGGTTTGAACTCGCAACGCTCCGATGCCTTCTTTAGTTCGGCAATGCTTTCACTATTTTGCTGCTCCCTCTTATGGCTATGCCATGCTGATGAGTCCTAACAAGGACGAAACAGCTGTACATGGTTGCCGAACTGCACGGGTAATAGACTGTGCTAGCGTTCCGTCTAGGCCAGACTTATGCCGATGTGTGTATAGTTAGTGTTCATTCTCACATAGTTTATAGAGGGAAATGGTTAGGAAACCTGACACCCTGTTATTGTACAATCTCTTTGTTCACTTTTCAGAGGAATCCTTTGTCTGTGCAGGATCACCGTACATAAGTACCAAAATTCAGCCAGTAAGATTCAGTGTACAACCAGACATGCATATTAGATGAGCATGAAACAAAAGATTGTGCAGTGTCAATATCACGTGATAGCCCATGCTATTGTGTCGACCCTTTGAAGTTTGCCGGGCTTCCAAACCATTCCACTCCATTAACTATGGACAGTGGAATCGCTCGGCGGGTTGGGACAAAACGAGGCCTATAGGCCATGGCCTACCCTGTGGCCTACCCTGTGACCTATCCTGTGGCCTACCCTATGGCCTACCCTGTAGGCCATAGGGTAGGCCACAGGGTAGGCCACAGGGTAGGCCACAGGGTAGGCCACAGGGTAGGCCACAAGGTAGGCCATAGAGTAGGCCATAGGGTAGGCCACAGGGTAGGCCATAGGGTAGGCCTACCCTATGGCCTACCCTATGGCCTACTCTATGGCCTACTCTATGGCCTACCCTGTGGCCTACCCTATGGCCTACCCTATGGCCTACCCTATGGCCTACCCTGTGGCCTACCCTGTGGCCTACCCTATGGCCTACCCTATGGCCTACCCTATGGCCTACCCTATGGCCTACTCTATTGCCTACTCTATTGCCTACCCTGTGGCTTACCCTATGGCCTACCCTGTGGCCTACCCTATGGCCTACCCTGTATTTTCTTTTTAAAGCTCTGAAATCAGGTAAATTCAAAATATCATATCTCCTGGCAGGTAAACAACATAACCAAACACATAAACAACATGTAAATCAAATATTTGTGACGTCATTACTAACATTATTTCCTAAAAATGCTTTTAACTCCATGAATAACTAATGTACAACCGCCAAATTTTGTCAACAATTATTTCGCACATCGGTTATTGACGCCTGTTAATCAATATGTGATGACGTCATCGATCACGTGATTTCACAAAATTTCCTATAACTCCGCGAATTTCTAGAATAAGACCGTCAAACTTTGTCAACAATTCTTCTGGCACATATCAATCAAAATCTGATGACGTCATCGATCACGTGATTTCACAAAACTGCTTATAACTCCACGAATTTTGGATACACCGATTGGACGTAATTTGAGGTAGTTGATTTACTTGTCTGATTGGAAAGCTTTTTGAACTGATGGAAGAAACCTTTGAAACTAGTCAACATGAAACATTTGAAGTTCGTATCTTGCTCAGAAGAAAAGTTACAGGATAATGAAATCTCGAAATTTTACGAGGTTTGTATGACTCCTTAGCCCGTGATATACACTTCTTATAAAAACGTTCAGCCTGAAATTTACCCAAATTTTAAGAACATGCCAAGAACATGCCCGAGGCTCAGATAGGCACACAATATATCTTTTTCAGTGGTGTGTTCAACAATTCAGAATCAAAATGTGTTAATAATGACGACCTTCAATTTGTAATTTATAATTTGTTTAAATACTTCATTGGTATGTATCCTGCTATGAGATCTGTCACTGAAATTTAAGAACATCCGTAAGAACATTTCCAGCCTCAGACTGCTCCAAAAATAAGAACGGCCCAGCCTCAACTGAAATTTGGACGTTCTTCTATAAAATCATAGGTACGCAGAGCGTACAGGAAGCTATTTGCTGATGTTCTACAGGGTACTGGGACAGGGCCGTGCACAACCTTGTTTGGCTAGGCTGAAATGGAAAAGAAATGGGGCTTGTTTTAAATAGATGGCGTCACCGGTTAAAGCAATGCGGTGTTAATTTTCATTTTGGTCTCTTAAAGCATGGGAGAAATTCGGAAAATATTGTGCATATGTTCAGTGGCAACTTTGTTGTCTATAGTAGTTTTATCTTTTCCCCTATCGATTTTGAAATAATAAAAAAAAACTTTTCATATCACACACTCCCGGTAACAAATCACAAAATATGCTTGCCTTTGGAAAAATGAAATAAAAGAAAAAAGAGAAAAATAAACAAGTCTTCCACGATTAGATTGCCACGCAGAGAGATTACGCCACCCGGCCATCGATGAGATCACTTGATTTGTGAGGAACTTTTATTTATTCAAACATAAAGTCGCCTCGAATATTCGATAACACTTCGATCTCGGGACATTTTGGCCTTACTTTGTTCTCTCTCATTTCCATAGGCGGACCATAAAAAGTGGGGTGCTCATTAGTAAGGATGTATGGGAAGAGTGAAAACACAAAATACAGTAAATGTATGAAAGTTTGACGAAAAGTGGGGGTGCTCGAGCACCCCCTGCAATCCCCCCCCCCCTCCGGGTCCGCCGCCTATGATTTCTCACCTGTACAGTTTTCCCCTTCAGTTTCATCCGTTGTATCCATATTTGTCTATGTCTTGTACTTTTAGTGACAGTTCTTGTCAATTTTGACCGTTGTTTGCTGAATTCCATAACATAACTCGATCGCCGCTCACTGACAAAAGTCGCAAATATCACACCTCGTAAATTAGGTGATTGGAACAAAACACTACGCTCAAAATATACAGCACAAAACTGAGAAAAGGTTTCATTTCAAGCACTCCGGCTTAATTTGATCTCCTGCAGCAATGAAATTAAGAAAACATATTGCGCATGCTTAGTAGCACCTTCAATATTGTTAACGTTTTGCTACCTTAGCATACTTTTTTATTTGTCGTAATCGAAATATCCTAAATAATACACGACGATAGGCATATATGACGTGATACCGAGAGCATGCTCAATTGGCTTCGCCTCCAATAAGAAAATTCTCCTCCCACATGGACGACTGATTGACCTATTGTGGTCTATATATACGTCGGACAAGTGGCAGCCCACAATGCTACGAGTGAGGGGGTGGGGAAATGTACTGATGTAACAAGGGAGGGGAGGGTAAAGGTGATGTAGGGCTATGATTGGCCTGAATTCAAATATTTGAAAGGCAACTTCATGGACTGTGATTCTATAGCGACTGGAGAAGAATCCATGTACCGACATGTACAAACAGGAAAATATGGGGAGTCCCCCCCCCTCCGGGAGAGGGTCCTTTATTCAACGCAATGGTACTAGCAGAAAATGTGGTGGATTATAGAGCATATACTAGCCGGTGGTGGATCGTGCCATGTATAGACAAATGCACCAGAAATTGCAACTAGAACATGGATTGAACATTGATCGAGAAACAGTTAGATGTTGAAGATTTAGATCATGAATGAGAGATAAGGCGTGTTTTCTGGCTGGGTTTTTATATATCTTATTAATGATTATGATCTGATCAATAAAGATTAATGCCATATACACGCCAAACCATGTCTGACGACTACTGACTCACCTTTCACCTTTTATGTGATATATATCTTATCAATGATTATGATCTGACAAGGTTAATATACACACCAAACCACGTCTACTGACCTTTCACCTTCTATGCGAGAGCAATAATTTGAAGTATTTAGATCATGAAGTAGAGGGGCAAGGTCAAGGAGATGAACTAGAGGGGCAATGTCAAGGAGAGAGTCACGGAGAAAGTACAGCATTACATCTTTTTTTTGGCATATTGACGGATATGTCAACTTAAGCCCTCTGGCCTTCGCCATCTATGGCGCCATAGTACAGTCGTTAACGTGCCATGTGACTTGAGGTCAGAAGACCCTTTTGGCCGTGCTAACGACAACACCATTTTCGCCTCAAGTATTACTCGTTCCTGTCCTTAGGACATCCATGACGAGCTAAAAAGGGGATCCTGACAGGCCCCGTAAGGGGGATTCGAAGGGTTCGAATGAACCCCCTCAAACCAAAACGTACATGACTTTAAAGGTATAACTGTTTATATGCATTGTACTTCTTCGTGGTTTAAAAATTCTAATGCTTGTCAATGTTATTTCGTTTGGTTATTTGCCGATCATGTATCTTGTTTGGATTTTTCCTCATAAACTAACCACGGATCTTGAAAAATCGTGTCAAAAGCCAGAAAGGCGAGAAAAAAGAACTCTCCTCTGAAAAAGTAAGTAAAACCAACCCCTTTCAAAAGATTCCAGCTACGGGCCTGTCTTGTAGTGTAGAACAAGTTAAAATAACATGCAATCAACAATGGGGTAGATACTCCAAGAACAGGTGTTGAACCACTAATATAAAGCATTGCCGAAAATCAGCAACAGTGAAAAATGCAAGGACGGCATATGTTTTGTCTTTATTTACCATAAAAAGCGAAAATCGTCCCTGAGTCTCCAAAGACTGTGCATCATGTCGAATCATGCGCGCTCACCCGCTATTGAGGAGGCTTGGGCGAATAAGAAAAGAAAAATGGTTGGTCTGAGAACACAAAAAGCTGAGCGAACTCAATTTGCATTTTCTTGCCCTTGACAATGCCGCCATGACGACGCCGAAACGAAAGGCCATTTCCGTGTTTTTTTTTTTTTTTTTTTTTTTTTTTACAAACGCTGAGGGAAAAAGAGCTGGGCCTGAAGGCGACCCGGCGCGCCCTTAGATTACTGAGATTGTTTATCCAGAGACCCTTCTGATTACAAAGCCGGTCCTTTATCGTCAACCTCTTCGTGACCCTTCACATCAAGAACTTCAAGGGGTTTTCAAGTGTTTATACAGAAGCACCTTCACTGATAAAACCCAGCTCCCTCAGATTTTTCTATTAATCTAGCCTCTTCAGAGCGCCACCTCTTTATTATAAGCATCAAGATCTTCGATCTTTGTACCCTAAAGCGCATATCATATTACAGAGAAACCAGCCACAAGAGTGATTCATCCAATTCTAAATAAACCTATAGGAGTGATTGCAAAGTGATGCCAAATTACCAAACTACAGTTATCTGACATTCGTTCTATCAAAATAATCACGCCAACTCACGGCTTAGCTAAACTTACTCGCGAAATGAAGAAATCATAAATGTTCCAGCGCGCACCATTCGTGGGGAGGGAACTTTACGCACACAAAGGACAGAAGACTGCGCGGATTAGTATGTTAAGTTTCTAGATCAGGGTTGTAGAAGTTTTGTCCAATCAGAAGATCGATTCGAACCAAAAACAGTCGATGCTTTTGGATAAACGGCAAAACACACCCGGTCCAGGTCTGGTCTTTCGCTGCGTACGTCGCGTGAACCGCTGCACAAACTCTGTATAGTAAAGTTACTCACGTGCATGTTCACGCGATGGTAACGCAAGTCTGCCTACGCCTAGTCTCTTCCAACTAAAGTTATCGATATAAATGACACACATATCGATATTTACAAGATTTGACAGTTTTTATTCAGTTTTAACTGATTCTCAATTAGATTGAGCCACGTCTTTAATTATATTACTCTTGTTTATAACAATGGAAACCGGCGTAGTCACGCTTTCTACAATGGTGTCACGCTATAAGATAGCAATAAATCTCTACAAAATTATCTCTTCTACAAAAATATATGTACATATTTACAAAGTATATGTACAGGGTTTTAGTTTATATTTCACATTAATATTATAACCTTTGTAATTTCGTATTTTAACTTAGCACTACTTATATTTACTCTTCGCTTTCAGTAAGTTTATATGTTAATCAATTCAAATATTTCTGGATAGTTTTTTAAATCCTTCATCGAGATGTTTACGTCTTCGCAGTTTTTCATCAGCATTCTAAATTGAGTCTGTTTGTAGTCTGTATTCTTACTCGCGAAACTGCGCGAATTTCAGCCCGACAGCAGTCAATTCTATAATTCCTTCCATTGTTATTGTCCCAATATTCTTCTCCGTCGACTCGGTAACAAATTGCAAACTGAAGTCCATCGTTTCCCTCGTCGAACATCCAAGCACAAAGCGAAATTCTGAACGTGAATTTGTCGACAGTTTTATCGGAGGTGGAGGAAACATAGTCCGCCCAAATATCTCTATGAGTTTTCCATTTATTTGTGGTGTACCGTATTGTGATAACTTTTTCGTATGCCAGGTTGACAACTCGCACAAGCCCTAGCACAACAAACTGCAAGCACACCACATTATCTAAGCAAACCTTCTTTCTATTCAGAATTTTCATGATCACTGCTTCAGAACCGTGACCCGGAGGCATGAAACTGCATTTTAAATATCTCAATATCACTGACGTCCGCTTCGGCTCTTGTAAGGCGAAAAGATTTTCTGCGCTGTTATTTGGTGTTATCATCTTCACTGTAGCCAGATCTTTGCCACAAGAGTCTGCAAATTGCACTTTTCTCTCTTTCAAAGGCTTGAATCCCGCAAGTTCTTTGACTTCGTAGAGCAAATTCAAGGAATTCATGCCGGCAGTATTTTTTCCACAGTTGAGTTGAACGTCTGGGAGCTCCCACTGTCAGAAGGCAGATGCTTTGGGTCTTTGTGATCGAGAAAATTCTCCCAAAGCCCAGCGCAGACAAACAGATTCGCAGCGTCGCTTGCACGAAACCGTAGAGAACTGTCAAGTATTTTCGGCTTGGCAGTAGCTGTCATAAACCTCTTCTCTGTACCTACGTCCTCCGCCGAGCTGCAAGACTCGCGTGCAAGAAACGTGCGGTAACTCATATACAAGTTCTTCCCGTGACGTCATAACCCTGATAACTGACCAATCAGAGGCGGTCTGTATAACCTTTATATGTATATCAAGATTGAGTCTTTTATTTGTTTGCTATATTCGTTTGCGTTTTTTTTCTAAGCTTTTCCTTATAAAAGATCGACTTAACAACTAGGAGGGTATTCTAGATAATATATATTCAATCAGAAATTAATATACAAGTTTATGAAAGTGTTCAATATATAGCAGTTATTTCCATAATATTGACCCTATCTGAACTTGTGCTTGCGCATTTCACATAATTCTATTATGATAAGTACTTTGTTTACGTGAAAAAAATATTTAGGAAAAAATCCGAAATCCAAAATCAACAAGTGAACAAAGAAATAAAAGGTATTCAAATAAACAACATCATACATGCACTTCAATTGTAAACAGGCCAGTAAAAACACATTTTCATATGATCCGTTGGCTAAATCGTGGAGTGCAAACAGTAAAATTCATTAAAATTTGTTATACAAAACTTTGCACAAATTTGTAGAATTTGACTAAATGGAAATTTGTATATACTATAGGACTGTCCGATTATGAAAAAAGTGATGAATACGGCCTCATCCAATCTGGAGCTCCGAGGATTTTTTGAACACCTTTTTCTTTATTGGAAAAGCCAAACTGTCCAAATTTAGCGCGCGCGAACCAAAATTAAAAAAAAAAAACGATCTGCCGGCGCAAATGGATGTTGAGCTGACTCATAATTATATAATTTACTGTTTGGACAATAGCCTAAATCATTAACAACGCTCATTGACAAAGCCCTCAAAACCCGGGGGGGGGGGGGGGGGGACTCCCATATTTTTGTCGGGGATGATCGTCTTATCTTTTAGGGGTTAAAATCACGATGGTTGGTCTCTTTTAGGGGTGATCTTGATCTCCAATAAATTAGGCATATTGGTATCTTTTAGGGCCGAAACTGTGTCCAAATTGCTTTTTCTTATGATGGTACTTCTAAAAACCGTGTAAGAAAGAGAGATTATTCGATGAGAAGACGATAAATTAGAAACAAACTCGGAAATTTCTTGATGGGTGTCTTTCACCTGTTACCTGCGTCCTTCACGCCTACTTGATACATAAGACCTCATCTTTTAGGATATCTTTTAGGGTAATAAATTGTTTGAGCCACGCCATGTTTGCTATCTTTTAGGGGTGAAACTGAAAATTTTCGCCGATCATCCCCGACAAAAAAATATTGGAGTCCCCCCCCCCCAGGCCTCAAAATTGAACCGACAACTGGTATTGGGGACCCCCATCCAGTAGGGGGAAGGTCGAGAAGGGGAATGGGTACATGGGGTTACATTTTCTAGATTTTGTTTGAAAAACGATATTAGATTTGAAAAAGAAAATATGCCCAATAGTTTAAACTGGATCAAATTGTTGTACAAATTATATTAGCACGCCTCTGGATCAGTTCTTATAATTAAGGACTGATCCAGAGGCGTGCTAATAAATTCTCAAGGGACCAGCAAGTCAATAAAACCAAATGACAAATGCCGATAGCGGGCATGTTTTTAATTACTTGCGTTGAGTCCTAGGATTAGAATAAGCAAATAAACGCGTTGATTGCCATATGGAAGCAATTTTTAGTCGTGAGGTCCTTATTAACGTGGATCCTTTGGGTCTGAAACTGTTAGGCATCGAGACAAATCAATATAAACATTTTGCTTCAACACGTTATTCAACGTATTGTTGAACGCGCTATGTTCAATTGGTTTGGCACTCCCGTTGAACATTGTTGACCGATCAGTGAACGTGGGGGGCAGCTCACTGCAAGCGCACATATCCTCTGTTTATTCTTAGGCATAGGGCATACACCGGTCTAATTATGAGCCTTTCTAATACAAATGAGGAAACTATTCTATTGTCTAAGTTTATTTGCATTATGAAGGCGGCTCATGATTCATATGAAGATAGTTCCTGTTGAAATGTGTCGTTTTCTAAACTTTCTTTTATATGGCAGTTTCTACTTATTACCATATTTCATGGAATTCCAGAAGTTTTTCTAGATTATTTCGTACCCTAAATTGTCAAAACGTGCGTCAAAACCTGCAGATTTTGGAGAGAAAGGCTGTTCGTGTTGGCCGCCATCTTTATTTTGGCTCCCAGGAACCCGGAAATACCTAAACAGGTAGCCCGCGTCACGCACGAAATGGCATTGACAAAAACGCACACATTATCTTGATATGAGACTGGCGTATAGAGTAGGCCTTACTGATCTCATGTACTCATTCCATTTTAGGGACTAGGAGACCTGGTGAACGCAATCAGTGGAGAAAACGAAGATGGGAGGGTGAGTGAATAGCGAAAAGGGCGTCGCCAGGGTCCGAGCACAGCGAGATGAAAACACCGCCAACATGGGAGTAACAGGACCGTAGAGGCGCCCTAAATGCGCGAGAAGAGAGCCAATGTGAAATATGCTAAACGATCAGTCAGTGCCTTATATTCGCACGAATGAGACAAGTGGGAATAGTAGTACTAGTTAAACAATTTTGTTGCATGGTGTCTTGAATGATATGATCCAGCCTTCGTCTTCGCATACTTCGTCTTCGCATTTCGAGATTTTTCCATACATTTCTTGTATTAAGTGAATGAAATTCGTTTTTTTTTGGTCTCTATTTTTCACACTATCCGGCGCCCCTTTTTTGAAAATTCCTGGATCCGCCCCTCGTTACAGTATCTTAGGCAGGATTATTTGCAATGAAGTCATTGCCTTGCATGTTGGAAACCGTGCTTTGCTCTCAGTACTGTTCAGGTTTTGGAATTTCCGAACTGCTGATCCCTACCACACCCCCTCCCCACCCACCCCGACACACACACACGCACGAAATAGCGTGTTCACGCGTCGCATTCCAAATCGCACGCCTAGAAAATGGTCAGTTTGAAATATGTGCTGGTATGTGTGTTTGTGTATAATCCAACACTGATTTAACAATCTCTTGAAAGCGATACGTAACAAGGATATCCTGAATGACCATCCTACAGAGCAGAAACCCAAGCCTTGGTCTCCGTTAAACATTCCTGGGGACACAAAAGAGAAAGGAAATATCACGATGGTACTAGGCAAATGGTACATTTTGAACTACGTGCTGGTATTTCTGGTATTTGTGTTTTGTAATATAATCCAACCTTATATTAAAAATCACTTGAAAGCGATAGGTAACAAGGACTTCCTGAATAACCACCCCTCAGAGCAGTAGACCAGCCCCTGTTTCTGTTTAACATTTCCGAGGATACAAAAGAGAAAGGAAAAATTATATATAGCCCTTCAGTAGCTGTTAGAAAACAGGAAACCAAGATTTGGCATTGAATCAGATTCCAGACGAATTGATGGTTTATCGAGCGAAAAAATCATTATCATCCGACTAAGGTCAACAGTTATGCCAGCGTGTTTTATCGTAAGATGACTAATCGTGCGGAAAAAAACAATAACCATCGAACAGGAACAAAAGTTGTGTCAGCGCGCTTCATCGTGTTTGAGAACCCAGGAGTTGCGACAACGTGGAGCGTATTGCTGGCAGGCTCGTAGCCAGAAAAAAAATAACCGTTAGGCAGAGTGAGACAGATTTCCAGAAAAAATCGTTACACAATTTTCTTCCAATTATGAAGCAGGAAGTTAAACTGCTAGTTTATCATTAGCACAAATGATAAGCACTGATAAGCCTCGCCTCATGCTGGCTACGGGCCTCGGCTGGGAAAGGAACAGGAGGGCGGCCGGATCCAGGTTTTGGAAAGGGGCTACGTTTCAGGTCTGTAGAGCTTATTTTGACAATAAGCTGCTAGAAACTAGCCTTTGGGACTGCATTTTCCTGTTGTAAATCATTTTTGTATGATCGCAAAGTGGGGTGAGTCCGCACCCAGAACACCTCCCAGGACCCGGCACTGGGGAGGAGGATAAACTTTCTCCCCCCCCCCCCCCCCCCTTCGTGCACCTCCATCGCCGACTACCCTCCCCTCCCTTCGCGTTCCTCCTTCGCGCGCGGCGACCCCTCCCATCACCTTCGTGAACCTCCTCCGCCGAAGATGTTATGAATAGCGGCAACAATAACGAATAACCATGTTTATGAATTATCACTAGTTGTAGCTCTCGCTAAAAGTGCCAACGAGCAATTTATAAGTGAATCATGTTTTGCCCTTTTGAAATTATACTCACTGCTCGTGCCCTAATTTCATTTGGCCGACTATTTTATATTCATTGATCAATGCATTAGCATCACGCGGACTATAAAGGTTACTAGGTCACTTTAGGGACAAATATCTACCTCTAAATTTCATACATGTAAAGGTTGTATTTCCATGAGCATATGAACAAGCATAAGCATATGAACAAGCATGAGCATATGAACAAGCTAAATCACTGTGAGCAATGATTGTGTAATAATAACAGCGCGAGAAATATATACGAACACAGCATCGCGGCGTTGGCTACACGGGCGCACAAGTGGACCAGGGGTCAAATAGTAGATTGATTGCTTGGTTACCACTTGAATAATAATGCTCTTTCAAAATCCTGGCACTTTGAGGATCCCACTTTGATTGGCTAGTGGTTACACCAATCTGAAATCGAGAATTTTTCTCCTCGCAACGGCTCTATAATGCTGCCGCCTCGCAGCCTCGCCTCTTGGCTCGGCTGCTCGTTGGCAATAATTGATCAAATATATATCGCCCACGCATTTCAGTAACATATTAGACTAATCTTTTCATGCACAACACTGGCACCGACGAGGCTATTGTTCAGAACAGACAATAAAAACAAATCCCGGGTTAGAAGGACCGTGAACTTGGCGCATCCGCTTTGGCCGCACTCCAGTGACTTAGTCTGACGACTTCCGTGTCTGGAAACCTTTCAAGCAAATAGGCACGATGCAAACTTCCAATGGCCTTCCTCGACTTAGTTTGAACATGTTTGGACAGGGAGGTGGGAGAGACGGAGAATTAACTGCATAAATAATTTCACGAATTGATTATCACTGGCACTGCACTTTCAGATAAGTGAGAATGAACACTAACTATACACACATCGGCATAAGTCTGGCCTAGATGTGTGTATAGTTAGTGTTCATTCTCACTTTCAGATAACTGAGTTTATGCGAATTCCAACTGTTATCTCTTTTATAATCTCTATTACTATCTCCTTATCCTATTGGCATACTCGATCTATCTTTTGTTGCCAGATTTAATTCGGTAGACGATTTTAGGGTAATCTCCAGTGTAAGAACCATTCCCTGAGGACACCTTTGTGTTTAGTTACTATTTAATCATGATTGGTTCAACCTTCATTTTACCAAACAAAGAACGCTTTGTGACGCAGCTGGTGAGTTCTTCTAGAGATGAGCTGATTTTGGATCTGTGGTGGTGGCGCGCGTTTCTTGAATTCTGATTGGCTCTCAGCCATGGGCTTAAAAGAACCAATGACAGCGCCGTTTGGCTGCGCGCGTTTTTATTTTTGCCTTTTTGTTGTGGTATAAAACAAATGTCCTCTGATTTTCCGTGGTATGTCCTCTTATATACCACTACTAAGCATTAGAGCACAACTTTCTATGACTTTATTGGCGCAATAGAGCACGCGTGATGTTGGGAGAGATACGAGAACGTTGTAAAATCACAAGCCGCAGGCGATATATATATGGTATAGCGGGGGAGAACCATTACTTTATCGGTGTAATAGAGCATAGATTTGGACCAATCAGAGCGCGCGTTATATGGTAGCTATATTATAAAACGTAATAAAGTGGTCTCGTGTACGTGAGTCCACAACATTTTGGCCACTTTATTACGTCATTTCGGGAAATCAGGACATTTGTTAAGTCGTGAACCCCTTACCACCCGCCTCCTTGATAGTTTTCGAAGACGGAAGTTCCCACCGGTTGTCTTATCTAGATTTTCGCAAAGCATTTCGTGAGTCTTTGTTTCGAAACCCCAAGCTAGTTTCATTAGGAAATTCCAGTATATGCACTGGGAACGCTGCTGGTTTTGCTGAGTCGAGCTGAGGATCGTGCTTGATAGCATTCGCGCGACTTTTGCATACCTTTATTCTGTGTAATAACTCCAACTATAATATAGCTACAAGAGTAAATAAAGTTGATTTTATTTGATTTGATTTAATAATAATAATAACATTTAAAAAAAATACAATTTAATAACTATACATCTAATAATGATAAATATGATAATGATAATAATAATAATATACATGTAATGCAAAAGTAGTCAGTGTTCATAGCTAGGGAATATGACAATGGTCAATCGAAAACATTTAGGGGGGTTATAGGGATTTTTATCGAATTCTTGCTGATGACTTGTGTTTTATATGTTAGTTTATTTCTTAGAATTAGCAATTTAGAGTTTTAGTCTCCACGTGGTTGGCTACGGCTCGCACCGCCTTAACTATCGTGATCAGGATAGGCATACATACGTACTGCCATAATAATATTATATATGTCTCCCAGCGGCAGGTATTCTAATAATCACTAACCTCGAGCTTGCGCCTAATGGGTCGTGCGTGTTAGCATTCGCATTTATTGCATTAGTTTCTCTTAGGTATTCTAGGATGTGACTTAAAACTTGTTTATACTCATTCAAAATCTTTCTGGATCGGTCCCAGTCACTTTGTGATTGATGGTTGAGGTGGAATGAGTACTGCATGTCTAGACAAGAAGCATTAATGAGCACAATTTCGAAAGCATCACTACTAACTTTCAGTTGACTTGCCAACTTTAAATTTTACGCCTAAATCGCCCCATGTAAGGTAATCCAAGCAGATCTTGTATTCCGGATTCCAGCACTTGTATTCCGGATTCCAACGTACTGGATTCCGGATTCCATACAAGTGGATTCCGGATTCCATAACTCTCAAAGAATCCGGATTCTTTATCTGAATAAATTCTTGGATTCCGGATTCTTAAGGCGTTTGGATTCTGGATTCCTGCTATATGGATTCCGGATTCCATTCTACGGATTCCGGATTCCAAAGCTAACAAAAAGTCGGATTCCGGATTCTGGATTACCTTACATGGGGCGACCTAAAAGACAACAAAGTGATGTGAAACAGCAAAATGGTCGAGCGCACTTATTGTGGGATTATAAAAACTCATGGAAAACATCAGGTTATTTCGCTAATGTGCTGTGGGGTGGGATCTGTTAATAAGACGCTGGTGCCGCACTCCCCCACCCCTCCCCCTCTGCTTCCGCCGTCCATGCGTTTGAAACATGCTTCTCAAAGAGATCGACGACGCTTTGCAGTTAAATTTCGTGATAGTTTTGTCCAACAATTGGCTTATCATCAAGTAAATTCACGTTTTCTGGAGAACTCTAATAATTTTGTTTTGGCTCAATAGTTTGCCGAGAATCAGGCGCGTTCTAGGGTCAAACACATTATGCTCGGAAATTTGACCATTATGCTTTTTAGCATCACCCTAAAAACCTTCCCATTATGCCGAACATTATGCTCGTGTCGGACCATTATGCTCGTGTGATGCTGGTAAAAATGTCTCCTTTGACCCCACCCAAACGAGTCCTCAAAGCTTAAAATGCAACATTTTTAACTCACAAAAGGCAAAAGGCCGGTGATCTAACATGTCTAGAATTAACCAAGCCTCTTGGCCAAGAACCAAGCCTTAGAAAGACCAGAATAATCAGGCAGAGTCAAATTCAAAGCCAAATTCGTTTTTTTTTCTTACATTTTCAATGAAAATAGGGAAAATATTTAGTTTGTAGCATAATGCTAAAATTATGTTGAAAATTCGGCCATTATGCCAGCATTATGCTCGATGCTCTGACTATGGTATTATGCTCAAAATTATGCCGGCATAATGTGTCTGACCCTACGTGCCACCTTAAACCAGGCGACGCGATTTTGTAGCCTTTGGTTATAACTAAGGTATTCATTTGCTTGCTAGGCCTCCTTTCTTCTTCTCTCTAGAACTGTAAAGTTGAATCATTTGTAGTTGTGAAAATAAAGAAAATCTTGAAAAAGAAAAGGGTTATTGTCGCGCCGGTTCTGCTATAAGTAACAAAAAGCCTAGAGGGTATCCCTGGCTGGGCTTTTGTCACCGGTTTAGTATATTAGGCCTTTGGCAACCGTTATTCGGATTCAAACCCCGTTACTAACAGTTTGTCACGATTTTTATGTATTCATGAACTATCTTTTGTTTCAAGCTTCACTTCCATTTTACTTTTCTCTAGTCATGACCCGGGGCAACTTAAAAGAATAATGTTGGGAATTAAATGTAAATCTTTAAGTGCCCGACTTTCAGTTCTTTTGTTTAAAAACAGAAAGGGAGATTCAGTTTTTCAACTACTAACTACTATGTTACAGTAAATCTCGTATACAAAACTACTAAAAGGCAAGATTCAATTAATCACTTTCTGTGTGGAAAATATGATAAGAGTGAGACTAATTAAACAAGAATTGGCATGTCTCTTTCAGGGTTATCCTTTCTTTATCAATAACAACGAAACCCAAATGGAAAAAGATCAGTACTCGATTCGTTTTTTCTATTAAAACCAGAAGTATTTTTGTCAACTGTCTTATTTATAAGACTTTAAAACTCAGACAGTATACGATCTTGACGGTTGTGGCAGTTCCTTAATTGGAAAATCGGGAAAAGAAAGTGTTTTCGTGATTATCTAATCTTAATGCTGAAAAAGGTTTAAAAGTATAACTAAGAACATTTTAGTCCAGCACATACGCGCCGTATGGAACGAAAACTTGCGGAAAGCTCACAAACGCGAAATACTAGGCAAATAAGAAGCCATCAAGAAACATAATGAACGAAAATGTCTTTATAGGCACTATTAAATGCAATAAAATGTTATTTAGCCTCGCAGAACGTCTTTCGTGCAAGTAATGACGAAATTTGACATTACTTGCACGAAGACCTGCACGCGGAAAGTTTACTTTCGGATTAAAAAATAAAGTCATTTTGCGTGTTTTTAACAAATGCTAACAACTAAAATGAGCTAAAACAAATGTAAACAATGCTATTCGAAACCACCCACGAAACTTGAACTTCCATTTTTAAACAAATTTAAACAATTTTGGCGACAGTTTTAGTAGCCGCCTGCCCCCTGACGTGTAAGGCTAAAGTTACTATAGTCGTAGTTGTTCCAAGACATGAGTATTGTTCACTTAGTACTTCCAAATTTTCTTTCAAGCTGTTTTTCAAAAGGGCAGCTGGTAGTAATCTTAGACTGGATAAAGATATTGGTTTCACCAAAAAAAAGTACTTCGATAAAATCTAAAGTCTTTGTCGCCAAATTTAAAATATGGTGATCGGCTAAAAAAATATAGTAATAATTCAGCATTCTTTTATAGATCTTTGAAAGAACACTCTCTAGTGCTGAAAATTAAAGCGACTTTATTATTCACTTAAATTTTCTAGCATTTTGATAATTTACTATTCAAAGATACAAAAAACTGCAAGGACGTGTTTAACGTGTGATTGGCTTTCTATATAAAATACCCGACAAATCAACAATACTTTAAACGATTTATTATTGTATCACGTAATTTTAACTTAGAAACTTATACTTTAAATCTATACATAAATCCATAGAATATCTTTTTAAATACTGTGCTAATATAAAAATACTTTTATTTGTCGTGATCCTATTATAAGGCGACCCAAACTGTGGAAAACTAAAACTGATGCAGTCAGAGGTCAATTTAAAATGTGGAACTCACCACAATATTTGAGCGAAAAATACCACATTGCAAATTGTTCCCATAGAAGACATTTCTCTAGCCTAGCAGAGATACAATAATATATATAGATAAATTTAAAACTCTATCTAAGACGGACAAATGATTTTTTCATTTATATATTACATAGTCTGTAAAACAGAACATTTGAAGACAGACTGAATGATTCACGAGTGATCTAAAACATTGACCTTGTAGCATTGCTTTCAAATCCTGTGTCTGTTCTCTTTTGCTTGTAATACAACTGCCATTCTCTTGAATTTTAATACAAATATACAAAATTCGGTCCCCTCAAATTTAAGATCACGACTTTGAATCGTAAAATTAAGAACATTTTCTATCCTAAAATGAGAATATTTTTGTACAACAATTTTGGTATATTATATATACCTACCATTACTTTGTCCTTACACAAACCAGACAGGGGTATTAGATACATGCGAAACCAGGAGCTGTTTTCCAGAATGACAGTTCCCCTACAAACCCAGATCCCTCTGTCAAGTCTTGCCTCCACTGTCTTCACTTGCATTTCGATTTATTTGTAATCCAGACTTTCGACACTCCACTATATAATTTCTGTTATTATTATTATCCCAGAATTCTTTCGTTTTTGTGCAAAATCGAACTGCAAACTGCAGCTTTGTACCAGCTTCGACATTTTGAGACACGGAAATTCGAAACTGGAATCTATCCAACTTCCCACTGGAAAGCTGGTTCACATAGTCAGCCCAAACGTCTGTGTGTGTTTTCCAGTTATCCATGCTAAATCTCACTGTTACCTCTTTTGAAAATTCAATGTTTTCAACCAAAACCGTTCCAGTCATCGCATAACCCGAAAATGCCACATTTTCTAGGCACACGCGTTGTCGATGCAAACGCTCCTTAAAGTCTTCACACGAAAACGGCTGCTCAAAGTCGCAACGGAGAATGTTAAGTCGGTCAAGCTGGCCTATGGACATGTTTTCTTCGCTAGTATTTGGAGTGATCATCTTCACAGAAACGAGTGAATGTCCAAACGAGTCTGCGAACTGCACTTTCCTTTTGTTCAGACTGTTCGGCGAAAGGGGTGACTCGGGCGATTTTTCCTCGTCATCTTCGTTTGCCATCTCAATAGATAACTCCTTCATGAAGTTAGCGTTTTCGTCCAGCAATTTTGAATCGGAGCTGGACTGAACAATGTTCATACTTTGGTCTCTTTGCTTTTATATGAACACACAGCTCCGTGACAGAAAGCATGTCTGAATGAACGATTTTCGAGGCCTCGTTACGTCACAACACATTGGGGGTTGACGTCACGCCACAATCTCTTTCTCAATATGCTTTTCTCGGGACGCAACAAAGGTTTCCCATTCAAGATAAATAGGGACTTACGTCCGTTTTCCTTTTAAAGGCGAATTTCTGTAAACGCTGCTCGTTTTCGTTGCTGTGATAAAAGCGTAAAAAGCTAATGTACTTAATGTAGATTAATAAGGTGCTAAATTTGGCACCTGTCACGCCACGAGTCACGAGTCAAGTCACGTCAAGTCACGAGTCACAGTATTGGCGTCACGCTACATTACTTGGTCGTGCACCCAGACATGAAACAAAGCTCGACGGAAACTAGACAGTTCACGAGAACTGCCTGTAGTAAAATGCCTTAAATTGCTGTAAACTGAAATAAGGCTGTGCGTTTTCCTTTAACTTTTACATCAGTTATATTGAATTTCCCGTTCCCGAGTTTTTCAGAAGCCGAAGGAAGGTCCTAATTTCTCGAGTAAGCTACAGGGGGTCAAAATTACGTAAAATTGGTTTTATTAGTGAATCCCGGGAGTATTCATACATCGTTTGTGTACACAGTCGGCAAGTAATGATGTTATGTTCTAAAAGTAGCACGAAACTGCTTAGTATTCTGATCACGTAGACCTTAAAGCGAAACTAGAAATTGTTCAATGTACAAATTTTTTTCAAGTTTCGTTTTGTAGCAGCATGCTTATGTAAGTTAAAATACGTTTGTGTTTTGTGTGAATACGACGAGCAAAGTGACTCGAAATTTTTTATAGGCCTTTATGGTTGAGTATTAAATTTCGCCTCAATGATATCTGTCAAAGCACAATGCTAATCATTTGCATGTATTTGCGACAGATTTGTCTGAACACACTGCAGTCACTGCACTGGGGCATAGCCGGTTTTTTACTCAGTTTTTTTAATCTTCAGGGTTGTTCTTTGGAAATTTGACGGAGAACCCTGTCAACTCATCCTCGTCAAACTCTTGAGATTCTCCCTCGCGTGGCATGCGGGGGGAAATACAGTAAATGTATGAAAATTTTCGCAATCATATTATATGCAGGTGACAGGGTTGACCACAGCTTTTTATCACAGGGGGGTGAAGGGTGGGGGGGGGGGGGGGGGGGGGGGGGGGGGTAGCGATCACGAATAACGGACCGATTTTTCGTTATTTCACGGATCACGGAGTTATGAAAACGTTATGAAAGTTGTGTTTCAAGTAAATATAAGTACTGTGCACGATCTTTTTTGCTGATATTTTTTTGATGGTGTGAGATTTCACTTAAATTATATCGCCATCAAAACGACAATTGATCACAATTCAATTTTATCATTTCGCGAAATTGGTTTGCTCATAGCATCCAGATCCGAATTTTCGTTCCTACGAAGATGGTTCGGATCAGTACCGAGCCTTGCTTGTATGTTTCTGGATGCGCGCGAAGCGCGCTGCGATTTTGAACATCAATCTACGCGGTTAATGAAATTCTTATTTCTGAGACATAAAAATCAAGCAGAAGAAATGGAGTCACGGATAAAACATAAAAGAAATTAAAAAAATAGAACAGTAGGATGCTTTAGTTTCTAAATGCTACACCAAAGTATCCTCTTTATGCAAATTTTGGACATATAAGGGACTGTTCGTTAATTACGTCGCAGGGGGGGCTGGTGGTTTTATAGGGGGGGTAAATTTTGCAGAACGTCGAAAAATTTGGGGGTAAATTTTTAGAACACGCGAAACTTTTGGGGGGTGCATTTCAGTGTCATGCAATTTCAACAGGCTAGGATTGAGATTGAGTGCGATTGCGTGAAATGCAGAACACTGTATTGAATCCGGATGATTTCTGCCGAACTTCTGTTCTCTTTTCTTGCCATTTTAGAGCTTGTTCTACCGGTACATCCTCTTCAACAATCTTACTTAGTTTAGACGCCATTTTGAAAATAGGAAACTAATATACTAGCTTTGGATTAGCGCGCAGGGGGGAGGGGGGTAAAATTTCAAATAGCCGTTTTCGAAGGGGGTAGAAATTGAAACTACTTTTTTGTACGGGGGTAAGTTTCACAAAACCTACAAGCAGAAAAAACCACCAGCCCCCCCTGCGACGTAATTAACGAACAGTCCCTAAGTTGAAAGAATGGGGAAAGTCCAGGAGTAAATGAGAACTTGATGTTTAACAAATGCGCTTCCTGACATTGCTGCACCTTTATTTACTGTTTGCTGATAGTAAATTTACTCAATTTTAAAATACGTTTTGATGTTGTACATGGCGAGCGCGCAGCGCGAGCCGACAAAAAAAATCTATTTTTATGGACGTCAAGTTCCCTAAAAAGAAATCACGGGTCACGAGGGCATGAGATTTCACGGATCACGGCAATAATTTTCCTGTTTTCACGAGTCACAGAGCAAATTTGGGGTGCATCACGGATCACAGAGAACCCCTTCACCACCCTGTTATCAGGGAGAGGGGTCTGGCAGAAATGAGGGGGTCACCCCCCAAAAAATATGGCATCAAAGGGGGGGTATTTACAGTATGTCACTTTTTTATGTACACTGACTTTCATATCAACTAAGAGGGGGGAGGGGTCATACATCATGGGGGGGGGGGTCATCAGAAAAAATACATTGGATTTGTGGGGACACCTGAAAAAAGTACGGACAGGAAGGGGGGGGGGGGGGGCACCATTTCCCCCTCATTTCCACCTACCCCCCTACCTGATAAAAAATGAATGGTTCCTAACATACAATTCTGTGTGGCGCAAGGCAAATGATCAAGTAAATCAGCCAATTTTAGTAGTACTCTTGTTTCTACTCCAGATATCTTGAAAAATACCATACCCCATCATGGAAGGGTGTTGAAAAGTGACCCCCCCCTCCCCCCAAAAAAAACCCTCTGGAATTCTTCCAAAGAAATATGCAGTGTCCCCCCCCCCCAACCCCTCTGGAATTCTTCCAAAGAAATATACAGTATGCCTATCGAAAAGATAAAGTAAATGACTCCCCCACCCCTCTGGAATTTTCAATGCCCTTCCATGTGTGTGTGTGTGTGGGGGGGGGGGGGGGGGGGGGTTCACCAACCGGGAGCATTTGCTACCCACTTTCTTTGTTTTCAAACTGATCCATTGTTTTGGGGGTGCTCTGATTGGCTAAGAGTCGCAAAAGCTGTCTATTGGTGATGGGCCTATTATTCAACTTCCATTGCGACTGGAATAGGCATGCATTATTAGCATCTCTCATTACCTTGTTATGTTTTAGGACCACAAGGTTAGGTCAGGGCAGGTACTTCAGATCAAACAAGTACATGATGGAAAAGACTTGTATAAAATGGTAAATATAACTTATGACCACAGTAAGAAGCTATGTACAAATGGCTATTAATTACTCTACCAAATAGTTCTTCATTCTCAATATATCATTACTGTTTATAAGTATTTGAGTCATTATTAATTTTAGGACAACAATCAGTCAAAATGGCAATATTTTTACAATGGCCTAATAGCATTATATATATCCTCATCACTCACTAATCTTTCATAAATCCTAAAATCATACAATTTCAAACTCAAAATTCTTCATCCCTTTTCATAAAAGATCCAGTTTACACCCTGAAGTACAAGGAAAATATCTTTCTAAAATCACATACTTATCAATTGCCCCAGGGTAGTAATGTGTTCCACAAGTTGGGCGAAGGGTGGGTGGCTGGGGGAGGCAAGGGGAGGGGGAGCAGAGCAGTAGGAAATGTAAGAACATTTTTCGCAAAAGTGAAGAGACAGAACATTGTTTATTCACCTTTCCATCTCCATGGAACTCAGACCTCACACTAAATACAGTTTCTTTCTCCAGCCTCCCCCATCCAAAAACACGGCAGTAGTATTTTATTTATTAGCAGCTTATACAACATCACCTTCATGCTAATAAACATTTGTCTAAAAAATATATTACACATGTGATTCATATATTAACCTCCACCACAGCACAAATGAATCATAGTAAATTCAGAGGGGTAGGGTGGACAGACATCAAACTACTTGTGCTTCGTTTGCAGTGGGAAAGATCCAATTTCCCTTGCAATTCTTAACATTTGCATCTGCGAATCCAGGAAGGCTTCTTTGGGAATTCTCTCCATGGTAGATTATGATATGACCTATGTGTCATTATTTGAAAAATCTTTGACTAGACTTGTTTGGTTCTTCTGAGTATAGCAGAAATATCCCCATGCTTGAACAACTTTGCAGTACTGCAGCCTGCAAGCTTTGCGCTTGGGCCATCGGATATTGGAAGTTATCATTTCATTGACCATCTCAGATAAAAGCAGGATACATTAAAACTAATGTTTCAGGGAAATAAACTCATTTATCTACAGTAAAAATGTGTTTATATTATATCTTATTTTGATCTGTCATCAAAATATATCCAACTTTATATCAGTTGAGTTGTTTGCACAAAGGTACAAGCAAAAAGGAATAAGGACTACTGCAGTATGGATTCAATTGAAAATGAAAAGAAATCGAAACAGGAGAACAGGATGCTGCAAAGAGAAATATTGTTTTGTATATACATATACACATCACAGGGTCAATACCGCGACCTTGTCAAGGTCATTTGCATTTTCAAATTCAAAGGAAGAAAATCATTCAACACAGCTGGAAACAGCATCTTAAAATTAGTAAATTTGCAAAGTTACAGAGCAAAACTATTTAGAATTTGTGAGAATTAGGCTTGGATCAAAATTTGTACATTTTATATTAGTACCCTAGCAAAATACTTTATGAATCTTGATCCCTTGCCAAAAACAGTTGGTTCTGTTTTGATATCTCAGTCACACTTTGACAGCTAATAAAACAATAGAGCAATAAAAAGGCTGAAACATAAACAATTAAAATGTGATCACAGAGAAGTGGATGAATTTAAGAAAAACAGGTTCTTTATCCAAGTAAACCTATCTTGCTACCAATTTATATAAAATACATATGGGAAAATATCTTTCTGACAAATGAGCAAGAGTTATATGAAATATGAAATAACACAGAAAACAAATGTTACACCTGATTTCCAAACAAAGCGAATTTTTTTTATAATCCATTAAACACAAATAAAACTCACTAGTAATAGGACTAGATATTCTACCTGGTACTTTTTACCCCTTGGTCATAGAAAATAGAAAAATATAGTACCATTATTATAGGAAAACATAAGACTTAAGTATTACTTGCACACAAATAAATAACAACAAAACATAATTGTATTGTCATAAAAAGATATTTCACCAGTTTGACCACAATTAACTTTTTAGTGTTAATGCGCCTGATTTAATGTTCAGTATTATACTATAGAGTAAGAGAAATTGAGTGCCACTTTGAATGCTTAAAAGCCAGCCACTGTGGACAACTTCTATCGAAAATTCATTCTAATGTACTTAAGTATATCTAGGGAGTGCAAGAAATGTACTCGTTTCGTGTGTTACACAACATTCTTTGGTTCGTCAGGCTAATATGTTTAGCAAGTGGATTTTCAACCACTTTGTCAAGTCAAACAATTCTGGAGCAAATATACCAATGAGTCCTTAAATATTAATTCGAGTGAATCCTTTCCTAAAAGTTGATCTAGAACTAGAATTAGAAATTAGAAGCCATTTACAGAAGCTCCTGGCATGCTACAATTTGGGCTTTCGTGATTGCATTCAACGTTAAAATTCGAGCCGCCGTTGTTATCCCAAAACTCTTTGCCATCAGTTCTAAAGCAAACTGCAAATGATAAGTCTCCTCCTCTAGCTAGAAAATACTCTGGAACCGTGATTGCAAAGGAAAAGCGATCGGCATTACCATCGAAAGAGTCTTGTACGTAACCCGCCGGAACATCTGTAAACGAATGCCAGGCGTCCAGCGTATATCTGGCCAAAACTTCCTTGTGATATGCAATGTTCTTCACCTTCACTGTGCCCATTATAGAATTTCGAGACACTACAGCGTTTTCTAAGCACACATAATTATTTTCAAGCTTTTCCCTGAAGTCGTCCGACGCTGCAGGTTGGTCAAAGCAAACCTTCAGTGCCTTCGGTGACTTCTGAAGTTCTCGTTTCGTCGCAGCCAACGCAGTATGGATATTAAATTCCTCGTCGGTGTAGACAGAAACTAATGGCTGTCCAAAGCCATCAGCAAAATGTACACTCTTTTTTTTCGGTGGTAAAGATAGGTGTCTGCGAAGAATCGAGTGACAATTGTTGTCCCCATCTTCACCATCGAGGCTGCAGTCAATTCTGCCTCTGACCGACGAAACTCGACGAACACGTTCCATCTTCCGTAAATAATTCTCGAATTTTAGCCAAAGTTTAACCGCATATTAGAGTAATCCTCAACCGGGATACCAATCCACCATAGTATTAGCCCTGTAACATAAGAAAATCCACCATTCAGCAGCAGAAATCCAAAATCCAGGCAGCTTTAGCCGAGTCTCAAAACCTGTGCAAGGGATCACGTCTACAAGAAAGACCAACATAATCTCGTTTCTGATTGGCTGAGAGCGAAGCCATTATTCTCCAAGCGTCACACAAAAAAAATAATAAAAATTTGCGCTCGAACCGGGCTCCCTGTGGCATGCCGGGATATCAAGGCACTACTGCGGCATGCGTTTCCTGCGTTCTCTCCTTACAATTTGCTATTATGTGAGGGGGCTGCGAATTGGATATGAAAAAAACTATTAGTGAAAAGAACTAATTGAATGTCAGGGGCACCTGTTGAATGTCTATTTTTTAGCACTCTTTCCGCCCTATCTCACTTATATTAACACGCTATCGCTCCGGCTCGTCCTCTCAAGCTACCCCTGCCCTTTGCGCTACCCCCTTGCTAACGCAGTTTTGAAACTCTGATATTTTTATCGCGCGGTTCTGATTCTCTAGGAGGCCGCTGTCGCTCCTTCAACATATCACAACGCAAATTCTTCTTAATTTCTCTCAACTCCTGACTGGAAGGTTCTAAGGTCAAGGCCTCTGACGAATGTCATTCATTTTAATTATGCACCAGGATAGTGAACTTTGCACAGGGGCAGATCCAGGAATTTCAGAAAGGGGGGGGGGGGGGCGGAGAGTGAAAACATGGGTCGAAAAATTGCAAATATCCTTCACCAAATACAGTACAGTATGGGAAAATCGCCCGAGAAAGGAGGGGGGGGGGAGGGTAGCCCCCTCGGCCCACACCTAAATCCGCCCCTGTTGCATGATTTTGAATTTACTGCAGTATGACACTTGCGCCCTTGTGCACATGAAATGAAATCGCTGAAATCTGTTGGGCTATAGACTCTAAACAATTCCAAGCCGCGCAGGTCACAGGACCTTGTAGGGCGAACTTTGCATTTTATAAATATTATCTTCTACTACTGAATGGCAAGCAAGCTGTTCCCTATATGTTTCAGGCTTTTGTCGGCAGACCCATCAGTACATCAACTGTCCTTGTGCTAATATCCGCAGCTAGCTGGGTCCTTCTTTATTTCTTTCATCTCCAACGCGGAAGGTTACACCCCAATGTCACGTCCCTTTGATCATACAAACTCATCACTTTATCGGGCACAGATCTGTTGGTGAACTTGGAACTTTACAGTATGGCCTCCGCGCATGCCATAGGTAAAGGTCGTGACCAAAATAAACCATAGTGTTTCGCTATTGGAAAAGGGTGCTAATGGAGGACTTGGAAAAGAACCCTTTGATACTACACAGCGGCGGCGAAAGCAAAATTATGTTCGGGGGGAGGGAAGGGACTCTCGGATATTTTTGTCCTTCTCATTTCAAGGTGAGTATGTAGGCAACTTGTGCACTCGCAATTCTATCTTTGATCCGCCGTTGAAACGAATTGCAAAGCTCGTTCACAAATTTTCAAGCGAGGAATAGAAAGCAGTACGCCATAGGGAACTACTGCTGGAGCCAATTACAATTTCAAATGTACATAATTTGGGGTCTATGTCTATGTCTATATGCTAAAGTATATATTTCTTTTTAGTTAATAGCTTGTGTTATTTGTGTATCCTGATGATATGTCGAGGATGGCGCTCGTGATTCGATTAAAGAACATTATCATTACTCTGTAAAGTCTGGTATACACTAGCGACACAACGGCATTATGTCACCACGGCAAAAGTGTGGGTAGCTCCGGATTTTTAATGCAGTATGCTGACATTGTTTTATTTCTACGGTACTGTGTACAGAATCCCATAGCCCCAGGGGGGGTACTCGGATATAAAAATGACGGGGGGGGGGGGGGGGGGGTCCGATGTATTTTTTTGGGTATGAAATT
The DNA here is from genome assembly GCA_033964015.1 of Scolanthus callimorphus. Taxonomy (NCBI): domain Eukaryota; kingdom Metazoa; phylum Cnidaria; class Anthozoa; order Actiniaria; family Edwardsiidae; genus Scolanthus; species Scolanthus callimorphus. The sequence continues at coordinate 24,635,381 of CM066917.1, forward strand.
TGTAGTAAAAGCATTTTTTTGGGATGAAAATTCTACAGGTATTTTTTGAGTGTTGAAAAATCTGCGGGCATTTTTTTGTTGAAACTTCTGACAGGCTAGTTGAACATCAAGACACTGCCATAAGCTGAAACATGTAACAGGCATCATGTGTAGTGCTCTAAAAAGCCTTTTTAGGCTTACAAAGTTGGGTATTGTTTTGGGTATCAAATTTTGGGAGCAGGTATTTTGGGGGGTATAAAATTTATGACTCAGGTATTTTTTGGGGGTATGAAATTTGGAACTCCCCCCCCGTTATTTTTAAATCCGAGTACCCCCTGGGCCAATAGCTCAATTCTTACGCGCGCGTTGATTGGCTAAAGACGAGTGAACTTTAACGTGGAATTCAATGGTTGAAAGCTGAATTCGATAAAAACACAGGTTACCCGCGCGCAAAGAAAGTTCAAAGCACGAATCATTACACTAAAAATGCACTAAAATAATATCAAATCTTTTGCTATAGGATTCAAGAAAAATTCATCGCATGACGAGTGCATTCCACGTTAAATTTCACGTGAAGTTTTTCGCGTGAAATTTACCGTGAAATTCACAGTCATCATGCGATGAATTTATCTATAGTATTGTGTAGATAGTAGTAACTTTTAGCTTTCGAGTGGGACAATTTTGTTCAAGTGACGCCGTGCTTGTTTTTAGTGTGAACCAGACTTAACAGTGAGCTCCCCGGGGTGCGCTTCGCCCAAGCTGTGACACTGACCCTCCCCCTGTGATTGTCGATCTTTGATGGGATACATACTTTATCACATACTTAATGACAGAGTTTCTTCCTTCAATATTTCAACATGTTTTTCGACTCGAAAACTGTTCTGGCTTCAGAACGCCAGTGCCACAGAGGTTGGCTTAATTTTGGATCTTTGTATCTCTAGTGCTTTTGAAACCGACAATGCAAAGTGAATGACTAAGTTATTCTAGATGCAAGCTTGGCGTTTTATACAGCTTGCTGTTTGGTGTTTCGCGTGTCGTGTTTATATGATATGAGCAGATGAGTGGCGTGTTGAAATATTTTTAATGAAGGAGCAAAACAAGATGCTTCACTCAAGTGGGCGTGGGCGTTTAGATGCCAGAGTAGAAATAATTCACAACTGTTTCCTCCTCTTACAAAAACTCCGTGATCTTATGTTCGGGTAGAATCAGGACTGTGCAATAATTATGGGGGGTGGGGGGTCGGGTAAAAAAAAAACAGGGTGGGGGAGCACGACGTTAAATTTGCCTCAAGGGGAGAGGACAAAGTTGCAAACATGACTGAGTTATATCCTGTGGAAATTCAAGGGTCAAACACGACCCCGGTGTGGAAATTCCAAGTTCCTTGATTAAGGGGCAACGGATATATAATGGGGCAGCCCTTTCCAGAATAGTTCACAAGCCTGCTCGCTAGACAACCGCTTTATTTCATTCCATTTCAACTTTTTCATCATTTGATTTCACTCGATTGTCGATTTTCGAATTGTTCGATTAGTTACGACAAATTCATTGCAGGGTAGTTCAACTCTTGTAAACAATATACAGCGCCACCAAGTTTAGCTTGGGGCCTCTACAATTTTTGTCGAAACGTTTTCACGTTTGTTTGCTTTTTAGTCTGAAAAGGAAGATCTCAAGGAGATTTCGTAATGTTGTCAAGAAAAAAGCTCGTGATTTTGAAACTTTGTCTCGACATTTTTAGATATTATTATCTCACCTTGACAACGCCTATTGAAAATGACAAGTGTAATATCGACCAAACTATACTTCCAAATTTAGCTGGATTGCGTCTATCATCGATTGGATACCTCTGTCAAAGAAAAGAAAATATAACTCTCTCTTTTATTCGTACTTTCATAAATAAAGAACTACTTTTTGTACATTAAATACAATATATACAATATACATAGCAACTAACGTAAACCAACTTGAAAATTCAAGGGTAATCGACTGTCTAGACCCGACAGGAGATTTGAGAAAAAATCGTGAAAAAACTCGGCCAAAATCTTGCACAAACACTTGAGCAACACAAGCCAAGCACTCAACACTTTATAAAAAAAGCGTAATCCTTCAAAATAAAGTATCAGAGCTAAGCTAAAGAAACAATTAAAAAAATATTTAATTCAAAACACTATGAGCTTTGCGAAGAGGCGTATCTGAAGGGAGATAAAACGGGTCATCAAGATGACGACAAACTGATAACCTGAAATGTGGTGATAAAAATGGCGAAAATAGGAAAGCTTTGTTGGCTTTTTTAGTGGGGTTGATCTCTAGAAAAATGCTAGAAATATAAGGACGGTTATAAAAAGATAAAAAAACTTTCCAAAAGAGAAACTATACGGCTGAAGTATTAGATAACACTGTGTTCAAACTAGCGCAGAAATGTGTCTAGACTTAAAATATTTCAAACGTGATCTCAATAATTAGTTGATTCCAAAATAGTTTTGTTCCCCGCTAGTTATGTCTACTTTGTGTGAATTTGAATTTTCTTACGCCAGCTCCTTCGAATTAGAGATATAATTTGTAATAAAAAGGGTTTACTTTGTCAGTGTGAACGCAGTAATACATTCATAACATGAACGACAATGGACTCCCTCCGCGGACAAATCAAGTGGATTAATAAAGAGGCATTTAAGGGTTCTCGGGACGGGAAAGCTCCTTGACATTTTCTACAGGGATGTCCCGCTATGTCTCCGAAAACCGGCGTCTTCAACAAAAAGTTACAGGCAAGCTGGCATAAGTTACCCTTTTCTGAGCCAAACCAAACAAACATTAGCTGTATTCACACTAGAGACGGAAAACTCATCTGAGACGAGTTTCTCGCCTTGAATATGGTTCCCTGTTCTTCTGTGATTTTTTGAAGAAGAAAGTTTAGACAGATAACAAGCAAGTGTTTCTGAGTAGAATTGACATAAGACAGGAACGTTTTCTGACGAGAAACTCGTCTTTAAAACAGTGCATTTAAAGAACAGCAGCTTCAGACTCATGGCTAAGGGGTACTGACTCACTGATAGCCCTTAATCTTACAAAATTAGTTGTTTCAATTCACGAGCCAACTGATTCCGCCGAAATTACCACCTTTTTGTATCTGGACGCGTGCGCAAAAAAAAAAAAAACGTTTTTGACCGCGCACATTTTTTTTGACCGCGCACATTTTTTTTGACCGCGCACAATGTCTTTTGGCACGCGCACAAAAAATCATTTTCGCACGCGTACAAAAACTCCGCAATTACACACAATTGCACAAGGTTGAAGTGTGTTACTTTGATTCTCCGCCAGGCTCATCTGACGTCCCCCGTCTTGATTTAGTTTCTGGTCTGAACCAGTTTTTTGGATCCAGTTTCTTTGTTGTAGTTTCTTGGATCCAGTTTCTTTCTGACGTCCCCCGTCTAGATTTAGTTTCTGGTCTGAACCAATGTTTTGGGTCCAGTTTCTTGGATTTAGTTTCTTGGATCTAATCTCTTGGATCTAGTTACTTGGATCTAGTTTCTTAGATCCAGTTACTTGGATGTAATTTCTTGGATCTAGTGTCTTGCATCCATTTTCTTGGATACACTTTCTTGGATCTAGTTCTTGGATCTAATTTTTTGGATCTAGTTTCTTGGATCTAGTTTCTTGGATCCATTTCTTGGGTCAAATTTCTTGGATCTAGTTCTTGGATCTAGTTCTTGGATCTAGATCTTGGGTCCAGTTTTTTTGGACCTAGTTTCGTGAATCTACAATCAAATGCAAAATGCTCGAACACTTTGCGGAGAGAACACGCTTTCCCTGCCCTCCCTTCAATGTTGTCCAAAATTGTGTCCAGTAATTTTTCCCGCTCAACATTGGGAGAGGAAGGAAGGACAAGGTGTTCCAACGACTTATACATCTGGTTGTAGTTTCTTGAATCTGGTTCTTGGGTCTACCTCCTGGTCCTAGTTTCCTGTCACCTTTGTCAGGCTCATCTAACATCATCTGACATCCTCTATATTAATCAAAGTGGTGGGGAGAGCGCCGTTTTACGGTCTTGTGATGTTTTGTAGATCAGACAGGATCGTCAGTCGATACCGCCGTTCAAGGTCCATCATCAAGTCAAGGTAGTGTGCTAATTGGAAATTTCGGATGGGTTCTTCCTGCAAAGGTCAAAATAAAAGATATGCTTCAACAATCGCGGTCATGGTTAGCTTCTTTTACCTGAAGCAGCTGTAAGCATGCTCAGATAATGGGGGCTCCATGTACTAGAATGAATAATACAACAACGATGGTGCGCGCGCGCGGTGCTCATTACCTTTAGCATGACAAGCAACCGCTGTTGCTGTGTGTTCTTTAGAATCTCCTGCTGTAGATGACGAAATATTGCTATACAGAAGTAAACCTTAAAAAAAGGATAATAGAAGGAAGTGAAAGAGGAGTTGAAGCAACAACGTGGGGGGAGGGGGGATGGCCATCATTCATGGGTAAACGGTAAAGACAAATGTCGAAAACTTTGTTAACACCCCTTTTATCGTCATTCAAACGTTCTTGACTCCCTCCCCATATGCATGTAGGTAAAACGTTTTGAGTCCTCCCCCCCTTAACTTCCAAACAGATTACCCTATTATTGATGTTGACATGACAGTGAAAGGAGATCTGAAAGGACCCTCTCCGTTCTCGTAGACGTTGTGTTTGTCCATACGAATTGAAGGATCATGTTTAATAAGGTTGGACCAAAAGACAATACACTCACGTTGGTAGTGTTGAGATTAAAATTTTGAAAATTCAAGCTTACGGGATTGCCGGAAAAGTAATCCAAAACTAAACAAAAAAAAAAAAAAAAATCAGAACACAATCGACCTGGTGTTCTCATTTTTCCACATCCCCCTATCCATAATTAGTAGAAACCCACTCTTTTTTTTTAAATTATTTACATTTCAAGCTTTTTACAGACCTTAATACACATTTCATTTTAACAGTAGAGTAGAAGAAACCCACTCGCATACTATCACGAATCCTGCAATCTAATTGGCTCCGCTACTCACTATCTGTCACGTTAGATAGTGAGTAGCGAAAATTCGAACCCGTAGTCTAATTGTTAAATAATAATAATCATAACTCCCTAATAACAAAGGCAGAAAGACCTTCGCGACTTACCTGATAATCAATTCCTAACGTCAAACAGACACAGACGTACAAACAGATGTTTTCCCAGTTCAGGTAGTTCCAGAAACATTGTCGCAACCAGTGCTGACAAATCTAAGTTGGGAAATAAAAATATATGAAGACAATGCAAAAGCATTTCAGTCACAATGAAGGGTCTTGTTACCTGAGATGGTGTATATCCGGACATTCTAAAGGCGGACGACACAAGTGGGACCTCAGCCTTAAGATTAAAATATGACAGTGTGAATTCACGTACGACACAACGGCCTGAAGGCAAAATATGACGGGGCGAATGCAGATCAATCGTACGACAATAATAAAATGCATTTAAAACTGATTGGCAGGGGACGGGGACATCAACGAACAAGTTTTTTTCTGGGGAATGAATCAATACTTCTACAAGTGCGAGACGTCCAGGGTCACTAGGTGGAACATCGCATCTGGAAAAGACTTGACAGAAATTAGTGCGCGTCACTGAATTCAGCGCGTGCGACTCATCCGAACCCGGGATCCGGAACGCGAGCAAATCAGAGTACGCATTTAATGGCTTCCGAACCGCTACAATGAATGTTTACCTGTAGAATGAGCTCAATGTTATGACAAGTAGAGGAGTAGAGTGGAGGAATACCGCTGACGGTGAGTGACGGAGGGAGATGGACCTGAAAAGTGAAATGTTTTTCTTTGAAATTGGATTCGTTAAAGGGCAAATTGTAAGGCCTATCGAAAACGCTGAACCTCCGCCAAACTTGTCAAAGAATATCGCTTCATTATACACTATAACGAAAAATCTTCTGTAGACTGGTACGGTGCGACTTTGACACGCTGTTTGCTGTAGCACTTATATATTTGAATGTGACGATTCAAGACATCCGGCTCGAAGGTCCAGTTATGTCTTTTCTCAGCAGCGCTAATACAAAGAAGGATAACCCCGCAAAGCCTGCTGGATTCGTTTGTGAATCCAGAGCAGCAAAGAAGGTTTCCTTCACTGATTCATTATCGAGGGTTATTTTGCATTGGAAAATGTTGTAGAACATTGTTGAGCAAATTTCGTAAGATTTTGAAAAAGTCACGGCACGGATCGAACCGTAACGTGACTGGAACCGTGACAGTAACCCAGCAGGCGAGCCGTCCGTATTGTACTCTAACCGTGACGTGTTCCGTGTTTCTCAATCGTACGAAATTTTTTGCTCTAATCAGTACTATACCGAAGCATGTAATCGCCTCATCCACAGGTATCCCGAACAAACCAGGCTAGAAAAATTGAAGAGGAAGTCACGACTCTGATCCAGGTCCCCGGCGAACATCAAGAACACGGTCGAGACGAACCAGTCGTGGCCTGGGTACTCCACACTCAGGGTTCCTACCCACAGCATTAAGGATATGCAACGAAAACTTGACATGCAGTCGGCCAACCCAATTTCACTAGTGAAACCATTTGGTGACAGACATTTGAGAGCTTTTGCTGATTGGCTAAAACGGCGCGCATGCGTACATAAAACCCGCCTTATTTGAAAAACGTGCATGAGAAAATAACACCAAGCTAGTCGCATATGTCATTTCTACCTATGCCTTTGACTTCTACGCTCTATAAGTAATGCTGAGGCGTAAATAGGCCATTTTCCTTTACGCATGCGTCAGTGGCTGCCAGAACTGAGCCCCCCCTCCCTTGATACAAAAATGTGTCACATATCATACTTGATGGTCTGAGTTATTTAGCAGACCAGCCAATAGACCAAATCGGCTAACGGTGTTTACATCTTGTTGCCAGCAAATTGAGATCATGTGATGATTCCTTTGGGTGGTTACAATTGTCCAATTTTTTTTCTCACTTGACCGATTGCACGAGTGTATGTGCAGAACTAACAAAAGTATCCACCCAAAGGAATCATCACATGATCTGAATCACCGTTAGCTGATGATGTTCATACGCATTATCATTAGGATACGGAGGGTGGAGTCCGGGACTTTTTGTTGGCTTCTCATGAAGAACTTGGCGAACTTGAGGAGATCTGTCAAGTCCTCCGTAGCATCGGAACTGGACTGCAGGATGCCGAGTGTCAGGCCATAGCGAACGGTTAACTTGACACCCATATTCTCAACCGATGACAGCTCAGTATTCTTTAGACTCATCTCACCCACTGAAAAGATGTTGAATATTAAAGCTTATGTTCCGTTTTAGTTTGATGATCGATTAACGAGCTTGAGAAATCGCGTGTCGCGTGTTTCATGTTATATTTGAACTCAGTCAATCAGGTATGAAGTTCTGCTTGTAGCCGGTTATTTGGGGATTTATACGCGGTTTTGCCGAGAACGGGAATCAAAACTAGGGGTAAATCCGTCAAGGCGCAAATACATTTGTAAATGATTCTCATACCCAACTAACCTGAGTACTCGATGAGTGGGAAGATTGCTTCCTCTGGGACATTTATAAGGGCCTGGCACACAGTCTCAAGTAACATGGTCAGCACTGAGAAACAAATACATTGAGGTTATCAGTGAAAATAATGATAACAGTGCCCTGGGAAGACGATGATCAGACCAGTTAAGTGGCCAGGACTGGAATGCTCTTCCTTGGGCACAAAGCAACTATTTCTTGGGAAGCATGGCCATTAAGGGTTGGTACGACATAAGCGACGTAAACATAAGCATAAGAAGAACGGAAGCCTTTGATCCTTATGCTTACACTTATGTCGTAGTGAAAACCACACTAAAGAAAATAGTTAGTTTGATCCTTATGCTTATGTTGCTCATGAAAACCGCCAACACTTATCGAGAAAAGAAAGGAGTGGAAACCCCCTTCCGAAATGGCTGGCAACGCCCCTGCAGATAGAGCCAATGTTATGACCCAAAAACAAACAATCAAAAAGAAAGGCAAACAGGCAGGCAGAAAGCAACAGACGGACAAAGTCTACTTCTTACCATCAAAGTTACACTGGAATTCATCATTTTTGACAGCGTCACAGAATACTGCTCGGAACTTCTCCATCCACTCGACACTGAAAAAGAAAATAATATTTTAAACAAAATCTACCTGCAAACCAAGAAAACTGAAGTCCTGAAGTAAACGCAACTATCGGCACCCTTTTCTTACTTTTCTAAGGTAATATGAACTTAATTTGTTTCTATTGATTTCCGTATTTACGATAATTTTTCAACATTCTCCGATGATATTGTACATGCATGATATAAATTACCAAGTACCTTTCACTGGGGGATGGCCTTTCGACTTCAAGAAATTCTAATATTTCATCTGCGAATACACAAAAAGAAACGTACGTAAACAGATTATCAAGCAAAGACACCGCCATTAGAGTACAACGCTACATTCTGGTGAATTTCCATCGGTCAACAGTTATCACGTGACATGATCACAACGCTCCATGTTGGTGCATTTCCATTGGCCAAGAGTGATCACGTGACATGATCACAACGCTCCATGTTGGTGCATTTCCATTGGCCAAGAGTGATCACGTGACATGATCACAACGCTCCATGTTAGTGCATTTCCATTCGCCAAGAGTGATCACGTGACATGATCACAACGCTCCGTGTTGGTGCATTTCCATTGGCCAAGAGTGATCACGTGACATGATGACAACGCTCCATGTTGGTGCATTTCCATTGGACAAGAGTGATCACGTGACATGATCACAACGCTACATTTTGGTGCATTTCCACTGGCCAAGAGTGATCACGTGACATGCTCATAATGCTATATTTTGGTGCATTCTATTGGCCAAGAGTGATCACGTGACATGATCACAACGCTACATTTTGATGCATTTCCATTGACCGAGCGATCATGTGACATGATCACAACGCTACTTTTGGTGCATAATTTCCATTGGCCGAGAGTGATCACCTGACATGATCATAACGCTATGTTTTGGTACATTTCTATTGGTCGAGAGTGATCACGTGACATGGGGCGCTTTCAGTCAATGGCTGCTGTTTCTCTTACCTTTGGAGGGCTCTTCGTGTTTCATGGCCGCCTCTTTGATAATGTAGTCCCTGGGAGGTGGCAATGACGAGAACAGTGGCCAAGGATAAGGGTTGTCTGGATCCTGCCACGATAACAATAACAATCATTAAAGAGCCCGTGTCAGCCACTCCTTTGTTATTGTTTTCGCTCGATATTAGAAGACGAATTACGCGTAGAAATCTCTTAATAAACATCTAAAAACAAAGTTTCAGATGTGATTTACCAAATTCAATCGAGAACATCGCTCTATGCTCTCTAAATCGGCCGATGGAAATGCATGTTTTCTCCGACTTGGTATGTTGCAATGCTGTCAAAATGGCGGCTGACACAGGCTCTTTAAAGGCACGTCACCAACCGGGAGCCTTTGCGCCCCATTTTCTTTTGTTTTCAAATTGATCCATTGTTTTTCGGGTGCTCTGATTGGCTAAGAGTCCGCAAAGGCTGTCGGTTCGTGTCGGTTGGGCCTTTAAGTAATGGAATTGTGACGGCCACGGGGCGGTCTTAAACTTCTCTCTTGTGTATCAATTTGAAACGGTGGAATTAGGAAAAACACCCTCAAACTTGTTGTCCCTGGTAGCCTTATCACAGGGAATTTCTGCAGAACCCCATCCATGAAAAGCTGAATTTCCCATGGTAGAAGCAAGGGAAGTGCTCGGATTCCCCATGGCTATCCATAGGAATTCCGAACATTTCCCATGCGTTTGCATTGGATTTGCCTTGTACTGAGCACCTCGGGGCATCTGTTGTTCGCGGGACTGCTAGCATGCCTTCCAGAAGGGTGCCTCCCTCGCGCGTTACTTTAAAATTCATTCGACTATGTTAATACAGCAGTTGAAGCCGTTCCGGAAATTGCATATTCCTTTTATCTCCCTTTGCGCCTTATTCTCACTAAATAACTAAGTACCTCAGTTAAGGTCCTGCCAGGAATGATTCTCTCAGAGGGTACACCAATCCAGTAGGTCTTCACCAGAATATAGTTCCTCTCTATGGAACACATATCTTTGATATAGTCAATCCTGCGAGGAGATAACGCATCAAAATGAGTAGCCATCAAAATAAATATCAAAATTATTGATTTAGCAGGAGGTTACTGCGCATGCTTGTGCCACTATCCACATGAATCGCATTCTCGAGCCCAGAGCTCCCCGGCTCGTCACCTCGCGGGGGAGGCTCTGGTGACAGCCACTGACGCATGCGCGAGATTTGATACAGAGTCGTTCAGAGAAACACCTTTCTGCGCATGCCCCAACATTCAAAATCAGCCAATCAGCGAGGCACTCAAACGGATGTCCCCAGAGCCTCCCCTGCGAGCAGACGAGCTGGGGAGCTCTGGGTACGGGAATGCTCGCAGGGGAGGCTCTGGTGACAGCCATCGACGCATGCGCGAGATTTGGTACACAGCCATTGAGAGAAAGAACTTCCTGTGCATGCAGCTCTCAAAACCAGCCAATCAGCGAAGGCGATAAAATGGCCGTCACTAGAGGCGACGAGCCCCGGAGCTGTTGGAACGAGAATGCACCCAGTAACGTACCCATTTTCTAGCCTGTTGTCGAGCTGAGCTTGAAGCAGCAGCTCTGTGAAGTGGTATGTAGATTCCAGGAAGAGAAAAGTGTCCAGGCACGAGCAAAGTACACTTAGAACACTGACAAGAAAAGAACCAACATCAGCATCACAAATTCAACAATTTGAATTTGGGGTGGGTCATAAGACAAACTTTACACGGTTCGTGTGTCAATACAAGTCCATTTTCAATTGTACCGCTAAGAAAATTGTTCCTGCTTTATGTCGGCAAGTCCCAGACTTTTACATTGGCAGGAACTATTCCTTGAACCGTATAAACGTATGCTGCTAGTGCGTTATTGTTTCGCCCGCACACACGTATAAACACGTACCTGAGTCCAAAATGGTGCGACTCCTCGTATTTAAAGAGCGACTGCACTTTGACATCGGAATCCACAAACACCAAGCGGTTGGCAAATTCCTGTTGAGAGTAAGTTGGTGATATGAGCATGGCACATGACTGTAGGCCGGCTCTCAAATGGGTTTTTTCGAATATGATTTTTTGGTGCGTGGGATTCTGTGTCGCAGGGGAAAAAAGTGACACAGGAATCCCGCGCGCCGAAAAAAAAATGAAATATCCGAAAAAGAAAAACCACTGGATAGCCGGCTAGCAGGCTAAAACAAGCAGGTGATAGTATTAATGCGCGGAAATAAGTAAAAGCGAATACCTTCTTTTGGGAGGAATTAGAGAGAAATGAAACATTGAGTGCGATCTTTTAGTTAGCTCGTGGTTCAAAGTCGACAAATGTTCACGTTCCGTATTCAAGCGCGTGGCAGTATTAAAGAGCCCTTGTCAGCCACTCCTTTGTTATTGTTTTCAGTCGATATGAGACCACGAATTACGTGTAGAAATCTTGAAATAGTCTTCTAAAAACAAAGTTTTATTATTCATTTATCGAATTCAATCGAAAATATTGCACTTCACCCCTTAATCAGCCGATGGAAATGGATGCTTTCTCTGTCTCGGTATGTTGCTAGGCTGACAAAATGGAGGCTGACAGAGGCTCTTTAAGGTCATTGTATTTGTGACTAACCGCGACGGAAGTCGGCGGTGCGTTTATCGGCTCCATCGCAGTGATCTCCTCCACCTCAGAACCGGATGTGACGGGTCTAGTGCTGTCCGCCAGCACTTCGTAGACGGCGGGGAAAGATGACAACACACTCAGCATGTTATTAAGAGCCTGAAAGGAGTTCAAAGGTAAAACTGATTATTTTCTAAAAAAAACTTCGTCAATGAGCCACTCCACCGACAGAACCCAAAAATGGCAAGATTTCTACCCTAAGGTCAGGTAAAGTCAGATAGGCTCGATTCTTTGCATAGAGTATCCTTATACAATAAGAAACAAAATAGAAATGAGTATTTTTTTTCTAATTGATCCGCCTTTAAGATATGAGGAGTTACACTTTGGTTGCTGCAGCACTTTTTGACATTTTTTTTAGAATTGTACAAATTTTGCCATAAAACGATGCAGTAACCAAAGTTTAGCAGCTGATATCTTAGAGACGGATCAATTTTTGGATTCTGTCCACTCCACCAGTACCCGAATTGTCCTATATCACTATGACGTCATGGTTTGTCTACCTGAACAAGATAGCTGAAGCTTGGTTCAAATAAAAGATCCATTCGAGATGTGGGTCCTGCTATTTTAGCATACAATTTGCTTTACATCATGAATGGCATTTTCATTATGTTTGCTCATTTCTAAATGCTGCCGTCCCATCTGGCGACCATGATACACAGCGCTAAAATAATAGGGTATTGATATGACGTCATAGTGAAATAGGCGTTTCGTACCGTTCTATAGCGATTCAAGAGGGGCGAGTGCGGGGCGAGGAGGACTAGGAGCGAATCAGCGCGAAAGGGCTCATGGTCCAACGCTACTCCGTCCCACAATGCATTACACGCTCGGGAGCCGAGGATAGCTTTTTTTCTCCTAGGCATGGGAACGAGGCAGGCCATTTATTCTTATGACACTTAGTTCGTCCTCCCCGGGATCCATGCGCGCCTGTGACGCAACCTCAGAGATCTTGAAATTGTATGTTGATTTGAAAAAATAAAATAAAATCAGCTACTTGGCAAGTTCGGTGTAAAGGCTTACCACGTCTGCTGCACGCATGTGCCACAAAGACTCCTGGGATAGAATGTCGAAGAACGAGGTGGCAAAATGGTTATGCGGGTTTCCTGTGGGGGCAACATGCAAGTGGAACGGAAAAGGAGGAACGGTCTTTCTGTGTGCATGGCAGTATGTTTCTCTTTCTGTCTGTCTGTCTGCCTACGTCAGTCAGTCTGTGTGTGTCTGCTAGTCTTCCTGCCTACGAAGGATGTTAGGGTACCTTGCTGTAGCTTCGCGAGTCAATCGTGTCCACGTGTTTGATTCTCGGTAACACCAAGCGCCGGTCATGTGATCCTTCCAGGACGACCCAGATATCCTGCACAAGGCGCCTCAGGTACCCTGACACAACATCAGAACAAAAATTATTGTCACCATATTAGAATTCCTAGAATTCCTAGGTTCTAGAATCCCTAGAAAGACAAGATTCCTCGGCAAATCGACCTGACAGAACACTTGACGCCATGCCGTTGATCAGACGCGGAGGTAGGAAGTACCAACGAACTCCACCGAAGCGGATGAGAATCATGTTTACCAAGAGCCATAGGTAAACACAGCAGAACGCTACCAAGCTCTACATAGACAAGGTAGAACCCTACGTTATCGTAAAGCGTAGAAGAACTAAGGCAAGTATAGCTGAAATACTAAGACAAGAACAATGAAGATAATCGATGAGCTGACCTCTCTTCTCTAGTGCGACCATACCAGGTGCCGTGGCGGCGATCTGAGCCGCCATCACTCCGTAGCCAAACTTGTCTTGTTTACTGACCTGGAATTGACATGGGGAGAAGCGATTGGAATGCAGCTGGCAATAAGAGAGTTTTAAAATTGAATATCGCTCATTTTCAGTAGGATCAAGGTCTTCCAAATTGAATGTGCTCGCAGTTTGCGATGTTTGATTTCTTATCAAAGCTGCGCTTAGTGCAAATCAGAATAATAAGATTAGTTACTAGCAATCTTCATGGATTAGCAAAGCGTGTTCCCTGTCATACATGCCGGGTGCGCTATTACACTGACAAGTCACGGCAAACCGGTTAGCAAAACCTGTATGACCGCTCAGTCTAGAAAAGGCATGCACACGTGGCAGAAACGCTACACGATTAGGATACGGAAACGCAACGATTTAAGTGCTGCCGTACAGCTTTTCAAAACAACTGATTCAAGAGTAGGCAAGTCTACAACCAAATGCATAAGTCGTTAGTCCTTCCTTCCCCTCCAATGAAGGGAGGGCAGGGAGAGCGTGTTCTCTCGGCAACGTGTTCCAACATTTTGCATTTGATTGTGCGCTGAAGGATGGCAAATGTGCAGTGGAGCCTCCTTCCAGACAGCTCTGTGGGCAAATAGAGATTCGAGGGGTTGAGAAAATTAGCTCCTTTCCCATAACACAGGAAGCCCGATTCAGAGCACAGTGGATAGTACTGAAAACGCGTTCTCGCCTCTAGCGTCAAAATGGTACAGAGAATGGTTCTTGGACTACGTACTTGTAATTTTTTGGTGTATCTCTCGTACATGTAGCCAACGCATTCGTTCATGGTTCCTGTTGTTGGAGCATTAGTACACCCTTGGGCGTGCCGGCAAAATTGAGCAAGTTGTCGATGAGGGAATTCTCCCAAGCCAAACTGAAACACAACGGAACACGTCTACAAAAATAAGTTACTCAAGAAGTCAGGTGAGTCGATCGATCGGTCAGGAGGGCTCGCTCCTAGCTCGCCTTGCTATTTGGCCCATCATGCAACGAAAGGGTAGTCACATAAAATATCCACCCCTGTTGAGCAAATCTGGATAACTAGGGTTGGTTCGTAGGTGGTGTTTGTGAATTCCAGGGAGGGATGAATAAGGGGTAAGGGTGGGGTGTGGGTGGAGGGCGCGGGTCGGGGGATTGAGTTGGACTGCCCATTCTAGAAAGGCACTAAAAGTGGCTAGGGGAGGGATGCCTTTTTTATTAAACATTTCCCAGTGCAAAATAATCTACAGTCACAACCATTCTTTTCATGAGAAAACGTTTGTGTAAAGGACTCGCGATTGGCTCTTTCTTTGCATTCGTATTATAACGTGGAATCTTGTTTACCTGTCCGCGTCATGGATTGTACCAGGAGGTGACTCGTCTGATGCTGTCTCCTCAGTCACAAGTGGTGGTGTATCATTAATGGCCTAGAAAATCAAAGCGATGCTATTCGTCAGCTCGTGAATGTTTGAGATTCCAAGATTCTGACTTTACTTATATGAACGCCAATCAAACTGCCGTTTTGAATTGCGTTTTGACATCAAACCTTTACATCCATTCTCAGTTACACGCGGTCACCGGGAAAAAAGCTTGCAAGAGAAAACTCGTTTTTCTGTCTTGTCTGAGCGAGACAAGCCTGCGAAAGCACGTGCGTTGCCGTGGAAACTTGGACAAAAATCGAGTTTTCGCTTGCAAGCTTTTTCCCGGCGACCGCGTGTAACTGAGAATGGCTGTAAAAGCAGGAGCATGGAGATTTTCTGAGTTTCATTTCCATTTTATGGTGAACATTTGGTTTTAAAGCCTGGTTAGTCCTTATTAGTTCAACACGCCTCTCAAAGCCTGCGTGAAATCACCCAGAGCTGCTCACTCTTTGTTAGTTGGCGTTGAGCTCGCAGAATATGAAAATTGCAGTAACAGATTTCAATTCAAGATCGCCACTCCTTGCTGTCAAGTTAATCCACTTCGTGCTTTCATTATGGTGGCCGCTGCAGGAAAAGCCAATTACGTCATAGTCAGGCAAGGCGTGTCAGTCCAGCCGAGTACCCTGGGGACGAAGCTGAGAACATTGAGGAACCCATGTCGCGCAATATGTTCTGCGTGACAAACAAGACGCTATATCTTGATTTCATACCTTGGCCCACGCCTCTGCCACATACTCATGCAGCGCGTAATGGTTGAGGACAATCAACCCCTCGCATGTGGTCCACAATTGTCGGCAGACGAAAATAAATCCACTGATGACCTCTTTTCCTGGAGAACAACCTCCCGGAAAACGATGGGATAGAGCTTTTTTAGCAAAGGTAGCGATAATGTGCGCAGGCGACACCCTAAGGACAAAAAGGAGGATATTACATGATATACAGATATTTAACAATTAGACCTCGAGCCCGAAAGGGCTACGGGCCAATAGCCCATGAGGCCGCATTTAGTATCACCTAACTAGTTGGACAAAAAAGTGAAAAATTGTGTTAAAAAATCACCAGAAACCTCGACAAAACGAGAAGCGGCCACCATTCTTTTCATGTTCAAAATCGGCGCTTTCGCTACTAGAGGTCTATTGATAATAGTCCCCTAGTAGCGTAGCCAATCAGAATGCAGCATTGGCAATAGTCCACTAGTTGGGTGATACTAATAGATGATATGCAGATATTAGATGATATACAGATATTAGATGATATGCACGCGATGGAGCGCGGGCGAGAACCTGGGAGAAAAGCTGGGTTAGAGATTGTCGCCCGTGCCATCTTGGGTATACCCCGGCCGTTAGGTGCTTGTAGGTGCTTGTGCGCGCCATCTTGGATTTGCCCCAGCCCGAGGTGCTTGTGCGCGACATCTTGGGTTTGCCCCAGTCGTTAGGTGCTCCGCGCACAAGCCTAGTGGTTTCTCGAGGCGCTCCCTGACTCAAAATAACACCATTAGTTTACTGCTCTATCACTACATATGACTTAAACCAGTTTTAGACCAAAGGATGGACAGAAATGAGATTTAAAGGGAGCCTGTCATGATTGACGCGCATGCTCCAGGAGCGACCACTAAATCATCAGCAAAACTAATTAGACCATCCTATCAGATAACTATTTAAGAATATGTAAAGCTAAAAAGCATGGTCGGATGGATTGAGAAGTAGCAAAGATTATATACGATTTGTTTTCGAGGTTGTTAGCCTTCGCTGGCATCGTTACGGGACGATACTTTCACGAGAGATGCGCAGAACAGCTGCGCAGTTACGTGACAGGCTCCCTTTAAACAGATCGAGTTCACGACTATTACCGTGACCTCATTAGCATAGACTTTTATGGGCTATTAAGCTAAATGTCACGCTCACAAATAGTAACACAAGAGGGTATGCTACATGTCACGCTCACAAATAGTAACACAAGAGGGTATGCTACATGTCACGCTCACAAATAGTAACACAAGAGGGTATGCTACATGTCACGCTCACAAATAGTAACACAAGAGGGTATGCTACATGTCACGCTCACAAATAGTAATACAAGAGGGTATGCTACATGTCACGCTCACAAATAGTAACACAAGAGGGTATGCTACATGTCACGCTCACAAATAGTAACACAAGAGGGTATGCTACATGTCACGCTCACAAATAGTTACACAAGAGGGTATGCTACATGTCACGCTCACAAATAGTAACACAAGAGGGTATGCTACATGTCACGCTCACAAATAGTAACACAAGAGGGTATGCTACATGTCACGCTCACAAATAGTAACACAAGAGGGTATGCTACATGTCACGCTCACAAATAGTAATACAAGAGGGTATGCTACATGTCACGCTCACAAATAGTAACACAAGAGGTATGCTACATGTCACGCTCACAAATAGTAATACAAGAGGGCTTGCTACATGTCACGCTCACAATAGTAATACAAGAGGATATGCTACATGTCACGCTCACAAATAGTAACACAAGAGGATATGCTACATGTCACGCTCACAAATAGTAACACAAGAGGGTATGCTACATGTCACGCTCACAAATAGTAATACAAGAGGATATGCTACATGTCACGCTCACAAATAGTAACACAAGAGGATATGCTACATGTCACGCTCACAAATAGTACACACAGAGGGTATGCTACATGTCACGCTCACAAATAGTAATACAAGAGGATATGCTACATGTCACGCTCACAAATAGTAACACAAGTGGGTATGCTACATGTCACGCTCACAAATAGTAACACAAGAGGATATGCTACATGTCACGCTCACAAATAGTTACACAAGAGGGTATGCTACATGTCACGCTCACAAATAGTAACACAAGAGGGTATGCTACATGTCACGCTCACAAATAGTAACACAAGAAGGTATGCTACATGTCACGCTCACAATAGTAACCCAAGAGGGTATGCTACATGTCACGCTCACAAATAGTAACACAAGAGGGTATGCTACATGTCACGCTCACAAATAGTAACCCAAGAGGGTATGCTACATGTCACGCTCACAATAGTAACACAAGAAGGTATGCCTATAATCACATCCTTACCGGCTCCGTTGCCACCGTTCCTGCGACTCCCCGTACATCAGATGTAGTCGCCCATTTTCGGACGCGGCCAGGGTGGCTAAAACGTCCGATATTAACAGCAGGATATTCTCTGTGTCAGATCATCACTGCCATCTATATCCTAAGACATCCATGAGAATGCACTGTCAGCGGTGAAACGTCTCGGTATTGTAAAGTCGCCAAAGATGTTGGAAGTAAAGATATCAGGAAAGAAACTTCATTAAGGAGCCTGTGTCAGCCGCCATTTTGACAGCATAGCAACATGCCAAGTCGGAGAAAGCATCCATTTCCATCGGCTGATTTAGAGAATATAGAGCAATGTTCTCGATTGAATTCGGTAAATCAAATATGAAGCTTTGTTTTTAGATGTTTATTAAGGTGGCTCCCGAGTATTTATTTCAGAAATAGACCTCAACTTCTAGCTTTTGTTTGACCCTGAAAAAATCTTCCGATTTCCATAATTGTTCTCACAGAGCTTAAGCAACCTCTGCACTACCAAATGTTTATGAACTCAGCGTTCTCGTCTCAGTGCACATGGTGCTAAATACTTCACGTGCGACGCTTTCTCGACCCGCGGGATCGGAAAAGCTACCGGATATTAACTTGTCTTACTTCGGGACTCGAAAGCGTCGCACGTGAAGAATTTAGCGAAGTGCACTGAGGCGAGAACACTGCGCTCATAATATATGGGTTTTCTTGGCGTTTGTGTTGGAGCAACGAAACACTGACTTCTTTTGGATAATGTTTCTCAACATAGTATTGGAAAGACGAGTCCAAACTTGGTAAGTCTTCTCATTTAGTTGTACTCTACCTCTCACGAAAGAAACTTACGAAACAATTCAGCAATTGGAGCGACTGCAGAATACCCCCTCGCGTATAGCCCACCTTTTCAAAAACTCGTCAACTGGTCAAACTCGTCAACTGGTCAACTGGTCAACGCGTCAACTGGTCAACGTGTCAACTGGTCAACTCGTCAACTGGTTAACGCGTCAACTGGTTAACGCGTCAACTGGTCAACTCGTCAACTGTTAACGCGTCAACTGGTCAACTGGTCAACTCGTCAACTCGTCAACTGGTCAACTCGTCAACTGGTCAACGTGTCAACTGGTCAACGCGTCAACTCGTCAACTGGTCAAATGATCCACTCTTTAACTTGTCAACGCGTCAACCTGTGTAAAATTGTTCTCTCAGCGCATTTGTAGAACAAGGCTGTGTATAAAGAACTACGTAGCTCTCTCGCGTACATTTGTAGAACGAAGCTATGTGTATAGTGAACTAGTTCTCTCCAGCGCATTTGTAGAACGAGGTTATGTGTATAGTGAACTAGTTCTCTCCAGCGCATTTGTAGAACGACGTTATGTGTATAGTGAACTAGTTCTCTCCAGCGCATTTGTAGAACGAGGCTGTGATAGTGAACTAGTTCTCGCCAGCGCATTTGTAGAACGATGCTATGTGTATAGTGAACTAGTTCTCTCCTGCGCATTTGTAGAACGAGACTATGTGTAGAGTGAACTAGTTATTTCACGCGCATTATAGAACGAAGCTATGTGTATATTGAGCTAGTTCTTTCCAGCGCATTTGTAGAACGAGGCTATGTGTATAGAGAACTAGTTCTTTCTTGCGCATTTGTAGAACGAGACTATGTGTAGAGTGACTAGTTATTTCACGCGCATTTATAGAACGAAGCTATGTGTATTGAGCTAGTTCTTTCCAGCGCATTTGTAGAACGAGGCTATGTGTAAAGAGAACTAGTTCTTTCTTGCGCATTTGTAGAACGAGGCTATGTGTATATTGAACTAGTTCTCGCCAGCGCATTTGTAGAACGAGGCTATGTGCATAGTCAACTAGTTTTGTCGCGTGCATTTGTAGAACGAGACTATGGGTATATTGAACTAGTTCTCTCTTGCGCATTTGTAGAACGAGGCTATGTGTATAGTGAACTAGTTCTTTCCAGCGCATTTATAGAACGAGACTATTGTAGAGTGAACTAGTTATTTCACGCGCATTTATAGAACGAAGCTATGTGTATATTGAGCTAGTTCTTTCCAGCGCATTTGTAGAACGAGGCTATGTTTATAGTACTATTCGCACCGGATCCCATTGTACTATATAAGTTATGGGAAAGTAGGCCTGGCGGAGCACAAAATAGCAAAGGCAAAGGGAGGGAGGGTGGGTGAATAAAATTAGAAGGCGCCACCAAGCCTAAGGGTGAGCACAATGGGACCCACAGCCGCCACCGACACATGGCGTCCCCCATGGACGCCATTCCGGCGCTTGTTCTCAAACCAACTGAGACTGAGACATATGCTAATGAGTAGATCTCTTATATGCGTACTACTGGGACCCAGTGCGAATAGTACTATATTCGCACCGGATCCCATTGTACTATATAGTTATGGGAAAGTAGGCCTGGCTACGCTGATCTGACACTCTGCAAGCAGGTTTAAGCACCACTTCACTACCTACTAGTCCTATCCATAATTCTGAATTACCCATAACTCAGAACTAGCCCATAACTCAGAACTATCCGGCAACTCAGACATATCTTGGCATAATTGATGACTATCCTCTAGGCTTACACAAAACTACTACCTACTAGTTCTTTCCATAATTCTGAATAACCCATAACTCAGAACTAGCCCACAACTCAGAACTATCCTGCAACTCAGACATATCCTGGCATAATTCAAGACTATCCTCTAGGCTGACACAAAACTACTACCTACTAGTTCTCTCATAATTCTGAATTACCCACAACTCAGAACTAGCCCACAACTCAGAACTATCCCACAACTCAGACATATCCTGGCATAATTCATGTCTTTCCTCTAGGCTTACACAAAACTACTTTCTACTAGTCCTCTCCATAATTCTGAATTATACCCATAATTCAGAACTAGCCCACAACTCAGAACTATCCCACAACTCAGACATATCCTGGCATAATTCATGACTATCCTCTAGGCCCACACAAAACTACCCGAAACTCAAAATTATACCGTAACTAGAACTACCCATAACTCAGGGAAAACAATTGCAATCAAAGTAACACACTTTATAGGGCTGGGTCGAACCGAGGTCGAGCGCAGTACTAAGGCAAAATAGACGATAGACAGATTGAGGAGTTATAGGTTAAGGCGTACCAACATAAAACTCGCCATATGTGCTAAACAAAAGGGGCACAAGCAAGACATGACATATAAGACCCAGAACAGCCAATAGTCTCCCCAAAACTCAACCCTCAAGCTCGTTATGTAGGGAATATCGCATGCAACTAACATTGTGTATATAACTGCACCACGAGGCTAAGTACAAGGGGTTTACTGGGTTTGGGGCTGCACCCCTGCCCATAAATATACGTCTATGTACTGAAATAGCTATACGCTACGAGGCAAAGGGGAACAGCCCCAAACCCAGCAAAACCCAGAATGCCCCGTCCGAGGACAGGGCACTGGACGGATTCCAGATGTCCCAAGAGACAAAAGGAACCGACATTGCCCAGAGGACATTAGATAGACTCTCCAGGAGTGCTGAGAAGGGGGATGCGACCCATGAAAATACACCGAAGTATATGGCGAGAAAATGGAGTGAAAAATTATATGGCGAGGTTCACCCGGTCGCCTATGTGCATAAAAATAGAGGGAAACATTTTACGGCGAGGTTCACCCAGTCGCTCACATGCACAGAAAATGGAGAGAAAATTTTACGGCGAGGTTCACCCAGTCGCCCACCTGCGCAGAAGAAAATGGAGTGAAAAAATTTACGGCGAGGCTCACCCAGTCGCCCATGTGCATAAAAATAGAGAGAAAAATTATATGGCGAGGCTCACCCAGTCGCCCACATGCACAGAAAATGGAGTAAAAAAAAATTATGGCGAGGCTCACACAGTCGGCCACATGCGCAGAAGAAAATGGAGTGAAAAAGTTTACGGCGAGGCTCACCCAGTCGCCCCTGTGCATAAAAATAGAGAGAAAAATTATATGGCGAGGCTCACCCAGTCGCCCACATGCACAGAAAATGGAGTGAAAAAATTTACGGCGAGGCTCACCCAGTCGCCCACATGCACAGAAAATGGAGTGAAAAAAAATATATATTACGGCGAGGTTCACCCAGTCGCCCACATGCGCAGAAGAAAATGGAGTGAAAAAGTTTACGGCGAGGCTCACCCAGTCGCCCATGTGCACAAAAATAGAGAGAAAAATTATATGGCGAGGCTCACCCAGTCGCCCACATGCACAGAAAATGGAGTGAAAAAATTTACGGCGAGGCTCACCCAGTCGCCCACATGTACAGAAAATGGAGTGAAAAAAAAAAAAAAAATATTACGGCGAGGTTCACCCAGTCGCCCATGTGCATAAAAAATTGAGTGAAAAATTGTATGGCGAGGTTCACCCAGTCGCCCATGTGCATAAAAATTGAGAGAAAAATTATATGGCGAGGTTCACCCAGTCGCCCACATGCACAGAAAATGGAGTGAAAAAAAAAAAATTACGGCGAGGTTCACCCAGTCGCCCATGTACATAAAGCAATGACGGAAACAAGACAAATGGCGAGGCAATTACATATAAATCCGTGGTAAGCGAACTAACTCTGCCAGACTAACAGGGAGCGGGAAGATAATAGCTACAAATTGTGCTGTACTCAGCGAACACATAAGCAAAAATTGTAATGGCAACAACTAAGTGGCAGACAAGCTAGGGATACTGAAAGCCAGCTTACTACAGAGGGAGCGTGACGAGATGGCGGTAGAGAATAATGGCCGATAGAAGTATGACAAGTATGCTCCAACACGCGGCCAAGTCGGCTTCGGGGTTCGCGTATTTATTGACGAAGGAAAACGCCGGTAGAAGAGCTCCCGCGGAACCCGGTACGACTGTGGACCTGTAAATATAAATGAAACAGTTCGCCCTTGAGTGAAACGGCATGGAGGCAAATGACAGGATATTATAAAGCACAACATTTGAATTCAAACCGAAATTGCAGACGCCACCGAGCGAATAGTAGACTGCTGGCAGGAAGAGGAAATAAGTGGAGACGATGAAAACCTGTAGACTTTAATTGTAGAATGGCTGTGAAGTCTTGTGCAGAGTATAGAACTTTTAGTCGGACCAGAGAGACGTCGACGGCGCGGCGTTCTCAAACCAACTGAGACTGAGACATATGCTAATGAGTAGATCTCTTATATGCGTACTACTGGGACCCAGTGCGAATAGTGAATTAGTTCTTTCCTGCGCATTAGTAGATCTTTGTAAAGGTAGCTAGGCAGCCCAAGCGGACCCCAATATTTATCAAAAACAGCCATCAGAAATCACTGAATGGGAAAATGATATTGATATAACACAGGATGTTTATTCAGAAAGGTATAACAGCCTGCCACTTCTTTCGTCCATTGGCGAAGGGATAAAACGCGCTCTATTGCGCGAAAGCACGTCGAGGACAGTTTTTTCTCTCTAAGAAGTGCCGTGTTTTTTCAGGTCCGCGGATCACAAGGTTGTCGGGATGTGGAAGTTGGATTTTGCGAAAAAAATATTCAGCGCTTCAAATTATATTTTTAGGTAGTTTTCGTCTTTGTTGGGGTTTAAGAGCCCCTTTTTCTTGCGTGAAATTCCTCTAGCGTAAGTCTATTTGAGACAAGTGTACGGTTCGTCTTCAAGAAATGAACAACACGAGAACAGCACTTGCTTTCACACTCTAAAAGGGCTCTTTATAGCTCTAAGATGTAAAATTTGGACACGTTACTGATTTTCAGGTAGTCTTTCCAGTGATGAGGTTGGATTTGTCTAACTTGTTACTTAAAAGATCAAGAAACAAGGGTAATTGCTTAAACTTTATATCATTTCAAGCGCTGGAATATTGTGCTCCTATCGTCGGTGTGGGCGTGGGATTGGGATTGGAAGTTGTGTGAAGTCAGTCTTCCAATATTATTATAGTAACTAATAAACTAAAAGCAAGTATTATGCCCCGAATGGGTAAAAGGCATTGGGTTTTTGAGGGAATAGAAGGACTCTCGTTAAGTGAAAATTAGTGAAAAATCGTCCGTCCCTGTTATTTCAGATGCGGTTGGAAGTCATATATTAATCTCGAACATCACGGATATCAACATAAGTCTGTTAATCACTCGGAGGAATTTGTTTAGACCATACTAATAAAATTGAAGGTCACTGGCGACAGTCCAAATCAAGCTTCCAGAAAGAAGGCTTTTCTAGCCACCTAGCAGAATTTATTTTGAGGTATATTTAGAAGGATGAGGATCTTTTCGTATGTTTTTCTCGCTCATGTAGAAAGATTTACCCATGCTTGTAATCAATTAATGTATTTTCATAGTGAAATCAAAATATATTGATGAAAAAACATCTGTGTGTAGTCATAGTACTATACACTTGGCCTTAGATTTACAAGTGCGCGCGCGAGAAAAAGCTTAACATTGCCTCGGTCTGCAATTGAACGCGCAAGAACTAGTTCGCTGCCATTATCCGTGTTTTTAGAAAAATATATATACAATGAAAGGTCGACGAACAGGCTCCTTTTTTCAGGATCCAGCTGGCAAAATACCTCGTTCGCCGATTTTCATACACCCCGTGTTTGTAGACCGTACCCCGTGTTGACGGGTTGACGCGTTGTCACACATAGCCTCGTAACGCTGCCATCAGTTTCCGTGTTTTTAACCGACCCGTTGAGGTGTTGACGTGTTGACACATAGCCTCGTCGACTCGTTGAAGTGTGGTCGCGTGACGCGATGACGCGTTTCTTTTAAGGTATAGCTATACGCGAGGGGGTATTCTGCAGTCTAGCTCAGCAATTTAGTTATTTCGAGCTCGAATTGAATATTATAGCAACAACACATTCTGGACAAGGAGCTGCTCTCATTCGTTTATTAAATAGCGCTTTCTGTAGATACTCGATATTCTATTTTCTCTTTTATATAATTAAGAGTGAACATTAGCCGATATAATCCTGAAGAGCTCCCCTACTTTTCTGATATCCGCGCTCGGCACATTAAACAGAAACGGAATAAGACATTTTTAGAGGTAAAATTATTACATCGTTTACAACTTAATCGCATGGTAAAAGCTGACCTGGGCATTTCTCTTAGTAAACCTTTGTTACTATGGATGCGATTTTAGCTGGTAATAAGATCATTCACGGTCGAATTTTCAAGTTATAACAATAATCCTAAAAACACCTCCTTTGGAAAATTTAAAATATCCCATAACAGACGAGCTTAATATATCAAATGAACAACACCATTTGGTAGTGCAGAGGTTGCTTAAGCTCGTGTAGAACAATTATGGAAATCGGAGAGATTTTCAGGGTCAAACAAAAGCTAGAAGTTGAGGTCTATTTCTGAAATAAATACTCGGGAGCCACCTTAAGAGATTTCTACACGTGAATCGTCTTCTAATATCGAACGAAAACAATAACAAAGGGGTGGCGTCATTGTTGCCATTCTCTGATGGGGACGTGCGCTTTTGTGAGAAAAAAATGCAACAAAAGTCGCTTTTTTGTGTTCACAACACAGGCTCCTTGAGAGCGAAAACGACAGCAAGATCTTGCCCATTCAGAAATCCAGGCGCCAAGTTAGGAGGGAGGCATGTGCTATCGTGGGCACGTTTCAGACCAAAATAAACGCGTTTTGTCGTTTTGTCAAGTGATAACAACAATAATACGGCTTGTGAAGTGTACTATAGACTGCTTGCAGTCCATTCTCTGGCGAACGTCCGTAAATCGAGAGAAGTACTAGTCCTACATTGTAGTTTGTTTGCGCACTCGTATTTCCAGCTCACGAGAGAGCCTACATGGAAGGTGTCGGGTAACAAGCAGCACCTTCGGCCCTCGCTCGTGCCTTCGGCTCTCACGCCATCGTCGCGCCTTCGGCGCTCCTCCGGCGCTCCTCCGGCGAGACTCGCCTGTGGCGCGGCGTTGTTTCTCTGGTGAGTTAGGGACCGACCATTTGACTTCTGAGGGAGGGGGGATGGATGACTTAAAAAAAATTTCCTGCACAGCATATTTTCATAATCCTCAACTAATTTTACGAAATAAATATCGTACAATATCTTAGAGACGTAAAAAAAATCTTGCAAAAAAAAAATCATCCTAACCCCCCCCCCCCCCCCCCCCCCCCCCCCCCCCGCCGCAAAAAAAATGGTCGGCCCCTTAGGACTTTCTCTCGATTTACAAACGTTCGCCAAAGAAGGGACTGCAAGCCGTCTACGTGTAGTAATACATCCAAGATGTTTGTTTTTAAGTTTCAATGAGTTTCTCTGGTCTGAATGCCCCAGTGCACCACGAGCTTGCGTTTACGAGGATTTCAGAATAATAATGTAAATTCTGAGTTACTTACGTAAAATCCATCCAGTATGTTCTGTACTGGAGCAAGTAGAGTTGTGGTGATAGCATCCTAGGATGGGGAAATGTTGTCAGAAAAACAGAGCATTAAGTATACGGGACGGACGGATCGTCAGATAGGCAAACAGACAGTCAGATAGGGAAACGGACAGACACGTGCGACAGACACAGACAGATGAACGGGACCGGCGGACCGTCAAACAGGCAAACAGACAGTCAGATAGGGAAACGTACAGATACATGCAAATTGACAGACAGAAACATACAGATGCATGCAATGAATGTCAATGTTAGACAGACACAGACAGATGAACGGGACCGACAGACCGTCAGACAGGCAAACAGACAGTCAGATAGAGACACAAGCGAATTGACGGGGATTAAACCAGAGAGACAGACAGATCCAGACAGACGCATGCAAATGGTGTCAATGTCAGACAAACACAGACAGATGAACGGGACCGACAGACAGGCAGACAGCCCTCACCTTGCACAAACATTCCCGACTGGCTGCACTGTTTGCGGCGATTTCCTGTAATACCTCGGATACACGTTCACCGGGCACAATGGTGGCTGTTCAAAAAATATCGGTTAGCTGATGATATTGATCTGACACATGTCCGATCTAACCTCTCTTTTGGTCGGACATACAGTATCTGGAAATTGGTCTGACTTATTCTCATTTGTCAGACATTTGCCTATGACCTGTAGTAATTATAAGCTCTGTAAATGCTACTCCCTACGAAACCTTGAAGAAATGAAAATACCATTGCTGGTCTGTGGTCTATGTCCTTGCTCTACCATTTCCTGACACTCGCAATAGGCAATACAAAATGATGAAGAATTGCAATCAAAGTCCAGTGCGATTCACTTTCTCAGCAGAAATGGATGCTTTCTCTGACTCGGTATGTTACTAGGCTGACAAAATGGAGGCTGACAGAGGCTCTTTAATTATGTTTGCCAACAGCTGTAAAACTCTGGTAAAACTTTGTTCATCAAGGACCATCCCGTCTGTTAAAACACTCACCGTCTAGAGCAGCTTTAGCTGTGAATCGTGGCAAAGGAATGCACATGATCTTGATAAAGGCTACAAGTAACTGAGTAATGGAGACGGATTCTAGAAAAAATACAAAGCATTTCAACGTAAAGCCCCGTTCACAAGGCGCGATCTTAGCTCCGTTTTTTGCGGCGATCGTTGACGTCATATCGCGCGGTTTGAACGGCCGGCGTCTTGGCTTTGCGATATTTGCCGTTTGTTGGCGATCTGAAGAATCGCACCAGCAACGCCTGCGACGTCGCAAGTGAAATCGCCATAAGATCGCCGACCGTTCACATCGCGCGATATGGCATCGCCACAGAAATCGCACCTAAAATCGCAACAGAAATCGCAACTTCCAGGAAAGACTGATGTGATTTTCGGAAAGCAAAGATTGCTTATCACTTGCTGTAATCCTCTTGCCTGACATGCTATAGAACATATGACCCCCTCTTTGGGTTAGAAATTTTTTTTTGTTTCTCCGCTTACTAGGGCTCACGCTCAGAAGCACACATGGGATATTTAATTCAATAGCACTTTAGCTAATCTCCCGCGCAGCCCGTCCGTTGTCGGTCACGCAACGCTTTTACGTGACCAACACAAAGGACGGGCTGCGCGGGTGACTACACTTTAGCATACACATTTTAAGGTTATTTCCTTATTTTCTATTTCTGTAGTCATGGGCGAATTTCAGGGGCCTTTTACCTTGTCTACCTGGGAGCTCCACTGGAAACAGGGCCCTCCCATCACCATAGAGGAAGAGCCTACCCAGCAGGCATAGCGAGTGCACAAAATAGAGAACTCCAGATCTTGTGAGCTGTAAAACAGACCGCCATCTGAATCTAGAATAGTGAAAGGTTGGAGCAGGTATTAGGTATATTTACAAAGAATGCAGATTCATGCTTTAGGATCCAGGTGCTGTTTTTGCCGGCCCCTAAATCTGGGGGGGGGGGGGGGGGGGGGGGGGGTACTCCACTGATTTTTGGGTAGGGGTGCGCCGCCAAGGTCTCCAAAACCTGACCCTATCAGATACCAAAAATTCTCGTTTGTTATACCCTACTGTACACCTACGGTCAAAATTGTATACCCTACCGCAGACCTGAAGTTAGTCACCAGGGTGGTCCAATTGGTCGCAATCAAAGCAGTATTTTTATAGTCATGAAAAGATTTCAAAATGAACCACCTTTCCCTAATTGCGGCACAACTTTGATCGAAATTTGCTTGCACTTGGGTATCCATACTGAAATACATACCCTATCAGCGACCAAACAAGTGAAAAACGATACCCTACCGTAGACCTCAGGAGCCAAAAACCATACCCTATAGGGCGGCGCATACCAGTTTACCATACATGAGGGAGTACCCCCCGGGCCCTAAATCCCATGGCAAAAGAGGGTGACTTTTGACTGGATGAATCTTTGGCTACATTGCAGCTCTAGCAGCATATGTATGCACATACACTGTAGATTAGAAAGAGCTCAAGATACTGACAGAATCAATAAGTTATAATATAGTAATAATATAGTAATAATACTTCAAACAGCACACACGTCATACCATGTGGTTCTTGTTGGTCTTCATACAAGTCTGGCATGGTCAAGGCTGTCTTAAGAGTGGCAGAAAAATCAAGAACAGCACGCACGGCATCAGCAAGCTACGGACGAGAAACAGCTGCCATTTAGTACAGTTCAAATATTCATAACCTGAAATCAAAGATATCATTTGAGGAGAGCTTTAAAGACTTCAGGTCCTTCAGGATTATACCATGTTTCTGTGTTCTTTAGCTGTTTGATTACTTCTGTTCTGCTGTAGTTACCATGCTGCAAGAAAAATGAGATAACAAAACACTACAGTTGAAGGGTATATAGAGGATGTATAACTACAGTGGTACCTCTATTAAGCGGCCACCCTTGGGACTGAGCCAAGTGGCCACTTAATAGAGGTTGGCTGCTGAATGGAGGTATGTATAAATACAGTACTTGAGTGACAATACACTTGACTTTGAAAAGGTGGCCGCTTAATAGAGGTACCACTGTATTACAAGAAAGGTTGTACCATGTTTAGGGCTCCCAGATAATTAACTGAAAATCAAATGTGCCTGCAGCATACTGACGGTGATAAAAATAATATATAAACAACATCCTACCATCCATTTCTTGAACCAGTTGGCCAGGGGGTCCAAAAGGGAGAGGAAGTGCAGGGGTGTCAGGTACTGATCAACACCCGGCACCCCAAGGGGAGTGTTGTTAACAGCCAATAAGGAAAAGGTGCTCTCTAAGATTTCCTCCAGGAACCTAATGGAAAATAGCACAAATAATTTTGTTGGTAAATCAAAACTTTGTTTGAATCGAATGTGAACAATAAAAGGTCTGGCTGATTGTGTGGTTCAGGAAATACCCCTCCCCCCCCCCCAACGGAAGGGATTGGAAATTCCAGAGGAAATACCTGACTTTTTCCATACAAACACTGTATTTCCTTTGGGGTGGGGGGTCACTTTTCAACACTCTTCCAAGGAGGGGGATGGATATTTTCTGGAACTCACTGCACAGAGCTCCCTCATTTCCCATGGCTGAAGTAAATTGGGAATAGTTTGAATTTTCCAATGGGCATTAACCATGAGAAATACCACTTTTTAGAAAAAAATTAAATCAAATCATTCAATGATTCCTGTACTGTAATACCTTTCTGGATATCGTATCCAATAGGTTGGCACTTCATGTTGAAATTCATTCAGCAATCGGAACTGTAAAAGAACATACAATTCAGCTATTTGCATTTATAACCAATTGTGTCCATCCATGAAGCAAGACGATTTTTTGCATTGGTTTATGTTGTTAATGTGCACCTTTTGTCGAGAAGTTTAAGTAGTTGCAACACTTTATTTCCAAGTTAACAATGATTATTGCTAATAAAGCAAGAAAAGGAAAGTTTCCTACCCTTCTGATTAATCTTTGGTTTGAAGGAGACGAGATGTCCAGTCCATTGTCTGGTGTCCCAAGGCTTGGAGACTCATTGGAAAAATGAAGCCACAAATGTTCAGCTGCCAATGAGATGAAAAAAGGGTAAGAGTCGTTAAGTGGAAGACAAGTTGAGTGAATAAATTAAAGAAGATGAACCTGAAGAAGCACTACAGCGAGACACAACAGTCAGATTTAAAATGGTCCCATCTCACTTGTGCCTGCTTTAAAATATTTTACGAAAAACAAAAATTCCCATGTAGTCATCAAAGATGCTTTCAATAATTTTTCAAGTAGAAAAAAAGCTACAAACCCAAGCAGGTGTATATTTCCCTTGTAGCATGTGATGTAGAAGTGAGAAATATCTTGGCATGGAATTTCAGGCTTTTCTCCTACAGGAAAACAAAATTCAATACACTTTTTTCAGAAATGGTTGCACCATCACAACTGTCTGTTATGTTAGAATACGTGCCTGATATTACGTATCCATTATCTGATTACTCTATCTAAGTCATGATCACCACTTTAGATTAGATAGATTAGTGCTATCACAATTATTATGATACCTGTATGTAATTTCCTATGTAGGACTTGCCGGAACAAAAGAATGTAACTCTAAATAATCGTACGTGAATTCCATTCTTGATACGCCTAGAAACTTGTATATAAATATGATTGAGCTATATGAAATAAATCAGTTGTTGTTGTTGTTGTTATATATGTGAATATCCTGTCAAGTTCTTGTATGCTATCTTGTGTAACTACTATGGCTATGGGGCTAAACGCAACAGGTTATGGGCCCAGGAGGACGCTCATGTTCAGTGGAGACGAAAGCAAGTACGAGCTCTGGGAAGTAAAGTTCCTTGGCTACATGCGCCTCCAGAAGCTGTACGATGTGGTTATACCAAAGGAAGGAGAAACCACGGCCCCTGACGAAGAAAAGAACGCAAATGCGTTCGCGGAGTTGGTCCAGTGCTTGGACGACAGAAGTTTGGCTCTCGTGATACGAGAGGCCAATAACGACGGCAGGAAAGCCCTAGGTGTCTTGCGAGAGCACTACCAGGGCAAGGGGAAGCCAAGAGTAATTGCCCTATATACTGAGTTGACTTCCCTGACGATGAAGGATGGCGAGTCTACAACGGACTACATCCTCCGAGCGGAGAAAGCATCTACCGCCCTGAAAGCCGCCGAAGAAGTAATAAGCGATGGGCTACTGGTAGCCATGGCTCTAAAAGGCCTGCCAGATGGCTACAAAACCTTCGCGACGGTGGCAGCGCAGAAGGACAAACCGATGACCTTCAGCGAGTTTAAAACAGCTCTCCGAAACTATGAGGAGACGGAGAAAAGCTGCCGAAGGACCCCTGGAAATGACGAGGAAAGCGTCATGACTTTAAAGCAAAAATTCCAGGGAAACTGCTACAAATGTGGAAGAAAAGGCCACAAAAGTATTGACTGCTACAGCAAGGAGTCTAGCAAATGGTGTGCAAAGTGTAGGACTGTATCACACAACACAAGAGACTGTCGCAGCAGGAAGCCCCAAGGTCAGTCACAAGGGCAACAGAGATCAGGCGACTCCGCAAAGAAGAGTGCCGAGGAGGACGAACATGATTTCGCCTTTACTTTTAGTGAAGAACAGATAACAAATAGGAATGGTAAGAAAGTCACTAATCTCTTACTAGATAGTGGTGCTACGAGCCACATTGTAACAGAGCGGGAAAAATTTGTGAGTTTTGATGAAAATTTTGACGCAAATGGTCATTACATTGAATTGGCAGATGGAAGTAAGGCCAATGTAGTTTTGGGAAAAGGGAATGCCAAAGTAAAGCTTTTCGATGTAAATGGAAATTTACAAGATGTTATTCTCAACAATGCTCTGTACATTCCGTCATACAACCAAAACATTTTTTCAGTTTCTGCTGCCATTGCAAAGGGCGCGAGTGTCAGTCTTAATAAGGACGCAAAGTATTTTAAAGCACCAGATGGCACAATGTTTGAGGTCGAGCAGAAAGGCCGTTTGTATTACCTAAACAGCATTTCATCTTCAAACAATAATGCGAGTTCTTTAATGCAGTGGCACCAAATTATGGGTCATTGTAATTTTCAAGATTTACGCAAATTGGAAAATGTTGTTGAAGGCATGAAAATTGCGAATGATGAACAGCTCGATTGCGCTATTTGTACGCAAGGCAAAATGTGCCAAACTCGGAGCCGTAAGCCAGATGATAGGGCTAAAGCACCTTTAGATTTTGTGCATTGCGATTTGGCCGGCCCGATAGATCCCGTAGCAAAGGGAGGTTTCCGATATGCTTTGTGTTTTGTAGATGATTTTACCGGTATTAACATGGTGTATTTTCTGAAACAGAAAAGTGATACTCTAGAAGCGACGCAGAAGTTTCTTGCTGACATCGCTCCATTTGGTAAGCCAAAGCGCATTAGATCGGATGGCGGGGGTGAATTTACAAGTAAACAGTTTAAGTCTTTACTTCGCAAAAATCGCATTAAGCGCGAGACAAGTGCGCCGCATTCTCCGCACCAGAATGGTACTGCAGAAAGGATGTGGCGAAGCCTGTTTGAAATGGCGAGATGTCTTTTGCTAGAGTCTGAATTACCTAAAGAATTGTGGACGTACGCAGTAATGACAGCCGCATACATTCGTAATCGTTGTTTTAACGCGCGATTAGGTAAAACGCCTTATGAGGCCCTTATCGGAAAGAAACCGGATGTGAGTAGGATGCATGTTTTTGGCTCTACGTGTTATGCCTATGTTCAGAACGCGAAGAAATTAGAAGCGCACAGTAAGAAAGGCACTTTCGTAGGTTATGACCGAGATAGTCCGGCATACCTTGTTTATTACCCGGAGAGAAACGTTGTAGAAAGAGCGCGATGCGTAAAATTTCTTGAACAAAACAAAGTTTACGTGCCTAAGATAGACGAAGACGAGAGTGTGTTACCGACCCCACCTACAACTGTTGACACTGACGTAACAGAACAAACAACAGAAGAGGAGGACGTGACGGAGTCTGATAGTACTGAACACGAACTAGAACGTCGTTATCCCGGACGAATTCGCAACAAACCTAAGCGTTTTGACGAATATGCAATGAACAGTGACTTAGACGAAGTTAGCAACACTGTAGACTACTGTTATCGAGTCGCGAACATCCCGACCACTTATGACGATGCTTTGATTTCAAAAGAGATGCCAAAATGGCAAAAGGCCATGAATGACGAAATGACAGCTCTAATTGACAATGACACGTTCGAGTTAGTCACGCCACCCGAGGGTAGACAGATAGTGGGGGGAAAATGGGTTTTTGCCGTGAAAACGGGACCTAATAGAGAAGAGACACATAAAGCACGCTACGTAGCTAAAGGCTATTCACAAATCGCAGACATAGACTATCAGGAAACGTTTGCGCCTACTGCTCGCATGAGTTCAGTACGAATGCTTATGCAAACAGCAGTGCAGAATGACATGATTACTCATCAAATGGACGTTAAGACAGCTTATCTAAATGCGCCAATTGACTGCGAAATTTATATGGAACAACCGGAAGGCTTTGAGAAGCGCGGAGAAAACGGAGAGAAACTAGTTTGTAAGTTAAAGAAATCTCTATATGGTTTGAAACAAAGCGGGAGAAATTGGAACAACATGCTTCATAACTATTTGCTAAGTGAAAACTTTTCTCAATCGCTCGCAGACCCATGCGTGTACACTAGAAATTCAGAGGAAAATGGATTGATTATTTTGATCATCTGGGTAGATGATATCATAATTTCTGCAACTACTTTAACTTTGTTGGAAAGCGTTAAAGAGGCTCTGTGCAGAAAGTTCAAAATGAAAGATCTTGGCAAACTTTCGTGGTTTTTGGGAACAAATTTCAAATGCAACAAAGATTCAATCGAGATGAGCCAGACACAATACATAGATAAAATCCTCTCGAAATTTGAAATGTCAGATTGCAAACCAAAGACAACGCCGTGCGCTCTAGGAGCAGAAAAGAGTAACGACGAAGAAGCGCGCGAATTGGATGATCCGAGATTGTATAGAGCAATTGTGGGGAGTTTAATATATGTAATGACAGGTACTAGACCTGATTTGTGTTACACTGTGACTAAACTTTCACAGAATATGGCAAAACCAACTCAGTCAGATCTCAGTATGGCAAAACATGTACTGAGATATCTCAAAGGTTCACGGGAACAAGGCCTTAAATTTGGCAAATCGGAATCAGCCTTGATACTTACAGGCTCATGTGATTCGGACTGGGGAGCATCTGTGAAAGATAGACGCAGCATAACTGGATATAATTTTCAGTTGACTGAGAATGGACCGTTAATTTCATGGAAAAGCCGCAAGCAGCAAACTGTAGCTTTATCTACTTGTGAAGCTGAATACATTTCACTAGCTAATGCTGCACAAGAAGCTAAATTTTGAAACAGCTATGTACTGACATGAGTATTATGGTTGAAGAAGTAACGATTCATGTCGACAATCAGGGAGCAATTAATCTAGCTAAGAACCCAGTTAACCATCAAAGATCGAAGCACATTGACATCAAATACCACTTTATCAGATCAGAAATTCAAAGTGGAAATGTAAAAGTTCAGTATGTTCCAACTGAGGACAATGTAGCAGACATTTTTACAAAACCAGCCACAAAAGCTAAGCTGGAAAAGTTCAAAACTTTTATAATGGGAAATTAAATTTTGTTGAAGGTTCGTAACATCAGAGCAAGTGGGGGTGTTAGAATACGTGCCTGATATTACGTATCCATTATCTGATTACTCTATCTAAGTCATGATCACCACTTTAGATTAGATAGATTAGTGCTATCACAATTATTATGATACCTGTATGTAATTTCCTATGTAGGACTTGCCGGAACCAAAAGAATGTAACTCTAAATAATCGTACGTGAATTCCATTCTTGATACGCCTAGAAACTTGTATATAAATATGATTGAGCTATATGAAATAAATCAGTTGTTGTTGTTGTTGTTATATATGTGAATATCCTGTCAAGTTCTTGTATGCTATCTTGTGTAACTACTATGGCTATGGGGCTAAACGCAACATGTTATAGCCTGCGATGCGTCATGGGAGAAACTAAGAAGAACAAAATTCTCATGTTAACTACAAAATTTATTGTCAGCACCTACTTTTTTTGTGATTTCCTTCTTTTTATTTTCTTTTCTAAACATTATTAAATAAAGTTACACTTACTTACATACATACATATACCACATTGTCCTACATTGTCCTACCTACAGCCCAAACGAAATTTTCAACTTATAAAAAAATACATTTCAAGCCTTCCCATTTCACTACATGCAAGGGGGTTTGTTTGAGTTCTCAGCTGCTTTTTTTTTTCTTTTTTTTTTGTACGCTCCTCCAACGCTCCATAAATTTATAGCCACTCTAAATTATTATCACTGCATCGAAGAAAAAAAAAAAGAAAAAAAAAGTCAGCACCTACTTAATATGTAAATTATTCTACCAGTGTCCATGATTCTGTTTTGGTACTATACCTATTTGCTCTCATGTTGCATCACAGGCTACAACAGACAGTTGTGACGATGCAACCTTTTCTGAAATAGATGTATACATCATGTATCAGGGCCTGACATTAACTTTTTTCACGATGTGCCATTGGCGACTAATTTAAGCATTTTAGTCACCAGAAAGACAAATTTAGTCGCTACATAAACGGGATCTCAGTTCAACTCAAAAAGATGGGGTGCCATTTGGCGACTAGCTCTAAAATTGTGCTCGCCAAGCTCCCAAATTTAGTCGCCATTGGCGGCCATAGGGTCGCAGTGTCGGGCCCTGTGTATAATATTGTATGCCTAATCTGGAATTTTTTAGTTAAGCCTGGTGCACACTAGCGACATAACGACGTTATGTTGCGACGAAAAAAGCACAGGAAAATAATTGAAACAATCAATATTTTCCATGGATCATCATTAGATTACTTCACCCAAACAATTTTTATGTTTTTTGTTGTGGACTTCAACGGTTTGAAACCGCTCAATTTTGTTGCATGATATTTTTTTATGTCGTTATGTCGCAAGTGTGCACCAGTCTTTATGGACACTTACAGCAAGATGTTCATCAGGATCAGCCAGAGCAGCCAGGAGACCCTTTCTGATGGAGCTCCAGTATTCACTAGCTATAATGTCTGACTGTGGCACCTGTGCCAAAGCTCCAAGGGCTTTACATCGCACCTAATAAAATTATAAAATTAAATTATAAGCCTCTGGATAGGATGGGCTGAAAAGTTTAGTACATAGGTTAATAAGTTAGAACATACTTCCAGACTAAGTACAGAATGGGTAATAAGTTAGTACATGGGTTAATAAGTTTAATTTAGTACATACTTCCAGACTAAGATACAGGCCGGGTTAATGAGTTAGTACTTGGGTTAATAAGTTAGAACATAGTATAAGATTGGTAAGCCAGGGCCCGTGGTTTGATGCGCTGGTGCGGAAACGCATAATTTGGCTTTCTCCGCATAATGCGCATAATCCGTCAAATCCCGCATAATGGCGCATAATTTCCCAAAATTTCGTGAAAAACATCAAAAAGGCATCATTACTTGGTGAATTTTAAACTTTCTTACCTAATTTTCTCACAAAAGTCATACATTTCTTCTGAAATCGTCTGCCCAACGTCAAAACAACTCGATAGAAATGAGAATAACAAGTCGTTCTATGCTAATAGCGTCGCGCTGGGAACTGATATCGAAAAGCAATAAAACGCGCCTAATTGACCAAATAACTAATATTTCCAGCTGAGCAAGATAGATTCAAACACATGTTTGCGCTTTGGATATTTTACAAAGAAAAATCACGGCAAAACAGGACGCTAACCGCGATAAAAACGGTCAGCTTTCAATGCACTTCAAATTGATTATATGACATTACGCTTTTTCCTGGCTTTTTCGTGGATCTTTATTATTGTTACAGACAGCAATTTCATTTCACAAACAACGCGAAAAATACCAGGCACACGAACAGCTCCCACGATAACAAAAACAAAAACATGACAGAATAACGTGGCACGTTTCCGGTTTTATAAAAGCTCTTACACTACCTCCGACGATAGTGCAGATCGCTCTCGCGATCAGGATTAATTTTGATAATTACACGCAGAACGACGGCAAACAAACGCAACGATGTTTTTGTGATTAAATGAGAGATCGTAACGGTCCGTAACGATAGCTCTGCTAGTCTGCGTAGCTCTCGTGACCGTTCAGTTGGATAGGAGTGCGTTGCTACGATCCTTGCAGTATGAAAAAAGTGTGCCTGGGTCTGAGACAAGTATTAACGAAAGAAGACGAAGTACTAATCTTTGCTACAGTGTAATTGAAGTTGGTTGGCAACGCTTTTTTGTAAGAAAGTAATAAGCTTTGTTAAAAGCGAAAACACACGTCTCCCTAGAAGAAAACGTAGCGTCATGACGTTAGTAAAGCGATGCAATTGGAACTCATCACAGAGCATTTTCTAGACAAACAAAAGTTGTTAAAGTTAAATAGCAGCTATATCCATGTAACAAAAAAGGGCGAAAAGAGCAAAATATGTTACGACACTTGGAAAAAAATATTGCGCAATCCCGCATAATTTCGTATTTTTAGCGCATAATTTTGAATTTTTAGCGCATAATTTCAAAAAAAATCCCGCATAATTTCAGAAAAAATCCCGCATCAAACCACGGGCCCTGGTAAGCTCACACCAATCCCCAAGCTGTAGATAGGGGTTTGAGGAAGGGGTGAGGGTGAGGTTGGGGGCTACATTAAATCAACATGTGATGGTGGGAGATAGTCCAGCCAACAAGCTGTTCCATATATTAATGTGATATGGCTTAAGTGCTATAAAAGGCAAGCAGAGCAAAATGGAAGGCAATTTTGGTAATTAAACATACATGCCTTTAGTGGGGGGTGGGGCAAGGGAACCTTGGATCCTAGAATTTTCCAAAACCTGCCTATAATGTTTCCATAAAATGAGCATAATTTTGCACTTTGTTTCCATAGACGTTCCAAGAAATTCCATGCAAATGTTATCCTTAGTGAGGGGTGTCTAATATTTTCTGGGAACACACAATGTGGAAAGTACACCGGTATTCCCCAATATCGTAATTTGCTCCTTACGTGTACAGGTTGTCTTGGGTCAAGATTTTCAGCAATCTTGCCTGTCTTCTCCTGAGACATGAACATGTACCCAACCTAAAAAGGAGATGTATAAAGGTTTACGTTGGACACAAAAGAAAACAACCATGTGAATTACCAGACACTCATTAAACAACTTCTGATCAATAACTAATGAATGATTGACAAGAAAAAAACCTTCCCTTGGTAGATACTTAACGAATGCCTGTCAACTGTCATGAAACCCGGCCATGGTAAACAAACCAAATGTGCAAGATGCTCCTCGATTTGCCCTGTTCAGGGCCCGTGGTTTGATGCGGGATTTTTTCTGAAATTATGCGGGATTTTTTCTGAAATTATGCGCTAAAAATTCGAAATTATGCGCTAAAAATACGAAATTATGCGGGATTGCGCAATATTTTTTTCCAAGTGCCGTAACATATTTTGCTCTTTTCGCCTGTTTTGTTACATGGATATAGCTGCTATTTAACTTTAACAACTTTTGTTTGTCTAGAAAATGCTCTGTGATGAGTTCCAATCGCTTCGCTTTACTAACGTCATGACGCTACGTTTTCTTCTATAGGGAGACGTGTGTTTTCGCTTTTAACAAACCTTATTACTTTCTTACAAAAAAGCGTTACCAACTAACTTCAGTTACACGGTAGCAAAGATTAGTACTTCGTCTTCTTTCATTTACTTGTCTCAGACCCAGGCACACTTTTTTCATACTGCAAGGATCGTAGCAACGCACTCCTATCCAACCATGAACAGAACGGTCACGAGAGCTACGCAGACTAACAGAGCTATCGTTACGGACCGTTACGATCTCTCATTTAATCACCAAAACATCGTGTTTGTTTGCCGTCGTTCTGCGTGTAATTATCAAAATTAATCCTGATCGCGAGACCGATCTGCACTGTCGTCGTTGGTAGTGTAAGAGCTTTTATAAAACCGGAAACGTGCCACGTTATTCTGTCAGTGTTTTGTTTTTGTTATCGTGGGAGCTGTTCGTGTGCCTGGTATTTTTCGCTTGTGAAATGAAATTGCTGAATGCTGCCTGTAACAATAATAAAGATCCACGAAAAAGCGTAATGTCATATGATCAATGTGAAGTGCATTGAAAGCTGACCGTTTTTATCGCGGTTAGCGTCCTGTTTTGCCGTGATTTTTCTTTGTAAAATATCCAAAGCGCAAACATGTGTTTGAATCTATCTTGCTCAGCTGGAAATATTAGTTATTTGGCCAATTAGACACGTTTTATTTCTTTTCGATATCAGTTCCCAGCGCGACGCTATTAGCATAGAACGCCTTGTTATTCTCATTTCTATCGAGTTGTTTTGACGTTGGACAGACGATTTCAGAAGAAATGTATGACTTTTGTGAGAAAAAATAGGTAAGAAAGTTTAAAATTCACCAAGTAATGATGTCTTTTTGATGTTTTTCACAAAATTTTGGGAAATATGCGCGATTATGCGGGATTTGACGGATTATGCGCATTATGCGGAGAAAGCCAAATTATGCGTTTCCGCACCAGCGCATCAAACCACGGGCCCTGCCTGTTCTTGTGTGTGAACTTGAAGAATGGTCACAATGGCAGTCAACACGTCAAGAAAATGATGAACTTCAAATGGTCATTGATACCACGGCTGCATTGCATGATGGTGGACAGGCATTCTTTAATATGTCCTTCAAGATTCAAGATGCCAAGAGGTTAGGGCATATAGGTTAGGGCCGAATTCAAATGACTGTGAAAAGTACCGTGACATCGTGCGGTGCTGTCGCGGTACGAAACCTGGCCTGCTGTAGATACCGAACGAAACCGCGTAGTCGCGGTGCGGACACGGAGTGGTACAACTTTGTGGTCACGGAGTGGTACAACTTTGTCGCGGAACTTTTCACAGTCATACAAAATCTGCTCTAGAGTTGACAGATATGAAGTTGTCAAAGCAGGGCTGGAAATTGTGCCTGTATGAGTCGCTTTTGTGACTAAATGTTTCTAATTTGCGACTAAAATTTAAGCATTTTGTCAGAAACAGTGCAACTAAAAATTGAAATTATTCCAAAATGTGATTTCCTTTTTTTCTTAATTTCCCTGCAAAGCTGGTGATCAATTGTCTAATCTGGTGGATTCTCTAAAAATTCACCTGGTCCATGGAGGATGAAATGGATGATTCCTCATCACTGGAATCTAGTGAGATCCTAAGGGTTTGTCCCTTGGATGCCTTGTATTCACCCAGGTCAAAATCACTTCCTCCATGCTGAAGAGGGTTGTTTGCATACTTCTGCATCTGGTATTAAATTGTCATGAAGAACAAGAATATATTAATGAATTATTATAATCAACCAGAATAATTCTACATTACTGTCTTTATGAGACACCTACAGTGTATGATATTAATAGAAATCTCACTATCACTTTTTTTAAATTTGGTAGGATACATGCAGACATGAATGGTATGTACATTTTATTAATAAGGATGATGATCAATTGTACTTACAAGGATATTGACAGCCTCTTTGTACTTTTTTAAACTTGGTTAGGGTACATGCAGACGAATGGATGTACATTTTAATAAAAATGATGATCAATTGTACTTACAAGCATACTGGCAGCCTCTTTGGTATCAGCAAGAATTGACTGCTGTAGCCCTAAAAACCTAACATAAAACAGTCTACAGTTAAAATAAATAAAAAGTAGGATCCCATCTATCTCGTGTGGGATCCCATGTATAAAACCGCAGCTGGGATAGCTTAAATCCCAGGTTGTTTTAATCTGAGGATCAACATTCAAAATATAATTCATCTGCATGTGATGACTGCAGTTCCCCTCCTAATTAGAGCAGATTTTGCATGACTGTGAAAAGTGCTGCAACATGGCACAGCACGGAACCTGGCCTGCTGTAGATTATACAGAATGTACAGAATGAAGTTGTGTGGTTCCAGAAAATAACCACCCCCCACCACAGAAGGGGGTCAATTTACCTGATTTCTTCCATACAAATACTGCATTTTCCTTTGGAAATTCCAGAAGGGTGGGGGGTCACTTTTCAACACCCTTCCATGGGGAGGGGAGATTGATATTTTCTGTAACCACACATACACCTTATTCCAAAATGGCCGAGTGACCCTTGTGGCCTCGTTCTCATGAAATTATTCTATTCTTTCATATTCACTCAAGCACAAAGACAAAGATAATTTCATGAGAGTGAGGCCACAAGGGCCAATGGAACAAAAGGTCAGCCATTTTGGAATAAGGTGTATTGTGTAAGTTGTGGCACGGTCATGGTCGCGACGCGGCATAACTTTGTTGCTGCACTTTTCACAGTCATATGAAATGTGCTCTAATTTCATTTCTACATAATAATATTACTTACTCTTGAGAAGACTGAATCTCATCAGCAATCTGAGACAGGTGCTCATTGGTGTTTCCATCACTACCAACCCTTTCCAGCTTCACATCAATCACAGGACCAAGGGCTTCATCAATTCGATTACGAAGTTGACGTACGAAGTCATATCTTGGATAAAAAGAACTGAGAGTAAATTTTCAATTATAAGCCAGGCTGGGCACGATGAAAAAAGGCAATAAATGTTAGCTTGTTCTGATATTAATTCAATAATTCATCCTAACATGAATGAATGAACATGAACAAAAACTGACTTCATAAGAAGGTGCTGATGCTAAGCTAAAACTTGAAACATTTTGTTGCTGGCACGGTCCTGTGTGAACACTGTTGCAAAACGTGCCAGAATTGTACCAGTACCGTGCCAGAATTATACCGGTCTGGTTTTGTGCTGGTCTTGTGTAAACCGGGTCTAAGATAGTCAATTTCGTGCCTTTAATATTTTGACATGTTCAGTGACGCCCCCCCCCCCCCCCCCCCCCCCAGGGGGATGGATATTTTCAACTCAATTGAGATCATATAACAGGCATCTCTTTAAGATTTTAATTTTTTGAGGAATATTACCTCAATTTCCTCCTCACATTTCTACAACAAAGCCAGATTGTTTTTTCCTTGGCGACAATTTCGAGTTTTGGCGCGCAATCAATAGTTCAATTTCAAGTATCTTGGGTTTTAAAGTCTCAGTGGAAATCCATGTTTTGAGTGGCTGGACTAAAACATAAAACATCTCTGCGTACTACCTTTAAGACAAGTAAGAAAAAAGTAAGTAAGAAAGCAACTTTATTAACGTCTCAAATCTTCTAGCCGTGCACGAGTGCACTACTAATCGGGGAGACGGTGCACTACTTACCCCCCTTTCTCTATCTGAGCTCCAGGTGAAAGGAATTCAAAGCTATAAGCAAGCTACTCGGAACAGAGAAAAGTCGATACGGTTGGTCGATCCGGGATTCGAACTCAGGACCGTACGCACAGTGTGCCGTGCACAAACACACTGCGCCACCTAGCCGTACCAAATTCTAGCTTGTTATATACAAACCTGTGAAAGTTTTCATCAGTTGCCTCCAAGTTTGTCAAGATGTCCTCTGCCGCTTCTGTTGAAGTTGCTTCTTTGATGACTGGCTCTAAACTCGTAAAAAGCTGATCCAAGCTCGAAAAAAAGTTGTCCGTCTTCTCCTCGCCTGTGGGATCCATGTTTAAAAGGCAGGCAGAGCCGGAAAATCTCGGGAGAAGGGAGAAATCCCGGAGAAATCGTGGATCACTTCGATTCTGTTTTGGCCGCCATTTTGGTTGATAGGGAAACTCTAGTTCCCAGTTCTCCTTTGCCGAGTATTTATGAAATTTGAGGAAGAGACATATATAAAGAAGACATTTGAAATATAGGCACTTATTTCCTTGAGTATTTTTAACTATTTCATTTTTTTATTGTATTTCCATTTCATAGTTTATTTTAGCACCGATATATATATTATACATTTATCGATGGCTGCAAAGTATATTCATCAAATCTATATATCCCGGATATCTATTTGCCATCGTAAAATTTGATGCCCCCAAACTACAGTAGTTCCCTGCTAGCAGAGAACTAGCTCTTTTCTCTGCATTTCGCGACCCTCAGCCAGCGAAATGCAGAGAAATAAATAGGCCTCTGCTACTGCTAGCAGGGAACTGCAGTAGATACTGTAGGGTTGCATCGACACGTCGCGTGAACTTGAACTTGCTGAGCCGTTCCTTCGCTCTCGGTTGCGTCGTACTTCTCCGGTCGTACCTACTTGCTGTGTTGATACGGTATCTTTCTTGAAATTTCTTTCGGAGAAGGGAAATCTCATGCCCGATTACAGTAAGAGTGATAAAAATACAAAAACTACCTCGTGTGTGGAAATGTTGCCCTTTTCAAGGACCGGAAGTGAGAACTATTGGCGTCCAAGGGTAGTCACGTGGTTCATTACGCATGCGCATTGCAGGTAAAGGAGACTTGGAAAATTCGTGCAGCTTTTGTCCTTCGCTTTTGGTGGTTCGGCGGACTCGGCACTTAGAAAAATTTCCTCGATTTTCTAAAACCATGAACGGAGAATCACTTCAAATTGAGCGTAATTCGATAGAGGTAATTCCCAAAGTTACAAGATCTAAGCTGAAGCGATCTTCAGCGATTTTCTAGTGCCATTTGATGGTTTATTGAGGTTGTATTTGCTGTTGTTTCGCTCGCCCCAACTGATTGAAATTTCTGCTTTCACAGTTGAAGAGAAAGGTCGAAGAAGAAAGCGCCGCGAATGGCAAAGATACGCGCCCGATGGTATGTAGTGATAAACTGAGGGTATAAGACTTTATTTTAACCAGCTATATTGGTTACTATGCTTAGTTGAAGTCGTTATATGCCTTTCTTATCGCGTATTTCCTCTTTGCTTCTTGGTGATTTGGACAGGCTCGAGCCGAAATCAAGTCGCCGGTCAAAGGTACGAAAGGTATTGTTAGTCCTCACCTCAATTCGAGGCAATGGCACTCTATGTAATTCTCCTAGCAAAAATTAACTACAAGACTATGTGGCTTGATATTAAGGAGTTCAATAGCTCGATAGTCTAGTGACAAATTCAGAAATTCTAGCCAGATTTCATCGTGTATAGGCCATTGTATTATTTTTTTTCGTATCGTTTCAAGCACATGGAAAAGTCCTTTGCCAAATCTCTCGGCTCGGAATCCCAAGTATCCGGACGTGTGACCGTAGAATAATTACTGCGTTTTCCGCGTTCAGATTTCAAATTTTTTGTAATCACAAATAAAATG
Organism: Scolanthus callimorphus; assembly: GCA_033964015.1. Lineage (NCBI taxonomy): Eukaryota > Metazoa > Cnidaria > Anthozoa > Actiniaria > Edwardsiidae > Scolanthus > Scolanthus callimorphus. Next base: position 24,680,097 of record CM066917.1, read on the forward strand.
CACATTATCTCTGGCTTGGATAGCTGTCAGAAATTCGTCTTGAGGATGTATCCTGTCCCCTAAGAATTAGGTCGTTCGTGTATTCGTTTTGCGTCCATTCAAACGTGTCTTCACTTGATAGCGAGGCTTGCTTTCTCATTTGTGACTTGACGCGCAAAACATCGAGGTGCCATTGGTTAAAAGCGATTTCCCGTGGTTCATAAATTAATTTTCAAGGATTAAATATGCACTAATAAAAAATTTAAAAAGTATTAAAATATTTCATGCGGCTAGGAATTTAAAACTTTTTGATAAGCGGAGCTGTTGTAGATACATTTCATGAAACTGACATCTGAGACAAAAGCAATGAATTTAGTATTTAACTTAATTTGAAATAAATGGTTTAACATAAAAAAGACTGTATATTCCTTGAAATCTTCAGTATTTTCAATTAAAATTTTGAAACTCATATTTAAGACAAACTTTTATGAAAAAAAAAAAAACAGATTGCAGCCTACTTTTAAAGAACTAAATATTTTATCATGTATTCCTGTCCCCCACCCCCTCCCACGAAAGGGGCAGAGAAATTACCCCCTCCCCACCTATTTGGAATTTCTAAAACCCCTTCATGGGGGAGGTATGGATTTCTTCTGGTATCACAAAATATATGATAAACCTTTAAAAATAGGTTTGGGGAATTTGCTTTCATTGTGTACTCAGCTTTATTGACAGTGGGTCTTGTAAGTTATTCCATGGTTCTGCATTTATGAAATTAGGAAATTCCATTCTTGCAGTATCCATAAACAGAAAAAAAAATTTTCAGGGGTTTTGAAAACTTCCTATTTGCCTCTCTCAAACTTCTACCTTGTAGGCCTGAAGATGCAAAAGATTCAATGGATTTTATTTTCTGGTGACAACTTCCACACCTGTTTACAGGAACATTGTGTGATCACAATCAACAAATGTCCAACCAGAATTGTGATATTGAAAATTGCCATTATATTGTCTTGTCAATTGAGGGGCTTGAGTTTCAGCTATACAATATAGTGCATATCAGTGAGTATACACGTTTTTTGTTACAGAACCCGAGAAAAAGAAGCCAAAATTATCAACAAATGACAAGGTAATTTCCGAAACAGAAACTTGAGGAGTTTATTGAGAGTTATCTGTCAACTACTCTGTGTATTTTATTTTTCAAAGAAACTAAAATATGTAACATATCCATCAGTGGCCTTAATCTCTCAAGACCAGAGTAGCAAATCTCCCTAGTTAAAGTAATGCATTTGCCTGTGCAAGATATGAGTGTGTACTGGTGATAGGTCACTTCCCTCAATCACATTCCCCCCTCCCATGGGTGGGGTTGAAATGTGACCCGATCCCCTTCCCCTCTAGAATATCCAGTGAAAAATACAGTGATTGGATGGGAAATAAAAGGCATTTGAATTTTCAAATCCCTTCTATGGGAGAGGTACGGTACAGTGTGGATTTTGAATCTTACATGCATTTATAATTTACAAGGAGTGGGTAAGATGAAAAGTGTTAATATTATGTGGTGTTCTGATCAATTTTCTTTCTTGATACTGTAGGTTCTAAAGAGTCCACCCAGGTTTGTATTTGAAATGTTTGCAAAGACCCCTCAATTTGTTTTTTTTCTATAAAGATATCTTCAAAAGACTGATCTTTCATACATGAAGTCAATAAGATTTTATATTATATTCAGTCATTTCAAAGTGATAGTATCTCTTCTTGAGCTTTGAGATTTTTCAACTCACTGTGCTCTAGCAAAGGGCCCTTCTTTCATTACAAGATTCAAGGTTTAGGAAATTTTGCATGCCCTAATGTTCCGCATTTGGTGCTCAGATTAGGGGTTTGAAAAGAAGACCAAAATGTTTGTCACTTGTTCTTGGCCTGAAAATGCTGCCTAACCAGTGAAAAGTATTCATAATTTATATAGAGCCCTTCATAGAGAAAGTGTTCAATTGGCACCTTGCTCTCTGACAGATTATCAGGCAAAGAGCTACTCTCAGACTTAGTTCCACTTTAAGCAGTTTTACTTCCTTATTGTCTGGCACCTTTTTTATTTTTTATATAATTTTTTTTTCACAAAGTAAAGAAAAAATTTATATTATTATATTACTGTATCAGAAAAGCATTACATTGTTACTAATTTTTGTTCCTAGGAGTGCATTGAACAGCCCCAAAGTAATAACCCCACCAGGAGAGAGATCACCCCTAAAATTGACAATCAAGAAAGAGTCGCTCACACCCACAAGGGAAAAACATTTAGAAATATCCCCAAGGAAGCTCCCTACAAAAGCAGAAGTACTGTCCCCGACAAGGAAGCTACCAAGCAAAAATGATTCCAAGCCAAATTCTGTAAGTCATAAGCACTAAAGCTTGATAACATAAATCTAAAAAATGTGTTGGGCATCACTTAGGTGCTACACATAAGGCTGCCACACCTTATTTGACAATCAGTTCTCTCATTTCCCAAAGGAAGCTAGTACCAATGCGAAACTTGGTTACCACTAGGTATAAGGTTACTTAGGAATCAGTGCCTTGAAATTGCCTAATATTTCTTACATATGCTATCCCTTTGGTAACTAAGCAGCCAGGATAATTCTAGTTAATGTCAGGGCCTCATCATGTTAAATGCTATACCATGAATAAGCCATTAAGTACCATGAAATGAAATACAGAATTGTTCTTGAATTCCAAACAAATATGTGTGAGCACATTCGCAGCTCACACAATAATAATTTTAATCATTCATGTCATGTATTTCACCGTAGGCACATTCCAAGCCCAAACCTAAGCCAAGGCCCAAGCCTGCTGAATCTGATAGTGATGATGATATTCCACTGGTAGGGAGCATCTTTCCATCCTTTGAAATCTTACCTTCCTTCTTTGAAATGTATGCAGTACACTGTATGTCAACAAACAGACAGCTTAAAGGATCTCGAGAAGGATCTTAAAGGAGTTGCCTTAGGTTTTTGACCAGGAAGAGGACAAAAATAAGGCCAAATTCATAGCATTGCAATAATTCAAAGTTGGCAGTTCTTTAGTTGCAAAACCTTCTGCTTAATAATGAATGGCTTCTGAATGTTTTTCCTTTGTTTATCTTTACAGGCCAGGCGTGTGAACAAGTAAGTGTAGAGCTTGCTACAAGGAATTAGCAATGAATGCACTGTTTGAAGGAATCTTCATCTTCATGTTATCTTTTTCTCGTTTATCTACACTGGTCTTTAATTGTTCTTGTTATCAATTGTGCATTACAACTGCATGTAAAATGTCGATTCTGTTTAATTTCAGAGTTTCTGATGCCAAAATTAAAACAGAACAAAAGGATAAAAAGCCTGAACAGAAGAAGCCAGCAAAGCCATCAGACAAGACTTTACTCAACAAAGCTGTGGCTGTGAAGAAAGAGAAAGATGCCAAACCAGTCAAAACAGAAAAGAAGCCAGTGGCAAAGAAGCCTGTGGTTCCCGAAGACGACAGTGATGATGAACCGTTGGTGTGTGTTATAATCCTTACCATATTTCCTGCTCATAATGCACACTTCTTTCACTTCAAAATGACTTTCTAAATCTGGGTGTATAATTGTATGAGAGCCCTATGTTTTCAGCCTTCCAGAACAGTCCAGCAAATGAACCAGAGCAGAAATCAGCAAGAAAATATGCAGATCCATCATGCACATGTTCCTTCATTTTTTTTCCATTTGCCAAAATTATTTTACTCTTTGTATTCACATTGAATGGGCTGAACGATATTGAATCAAATATTGAAATGGTTTGGCCCCACCCTACGATTGAAGAAGAAAGTCGGAATGTCTCATGTATTAAATTGTTTCTTTCTGTTCCTGTTTTTATGATCTTCCACCATCAACACTGAACAGTCTTTAAGGTGAGCAAATTGCTTGTTATTGGTGATTATGTGGGAAAGATTAAAATGCTTTTAAAGCCTAACAGGAGAGGCTCCTGACACTTTGTAAGACATGTAATCAATGTCTTACTTGAGGGATGTCAAGCCTTCAAGCAGGCTTACTGTTCTTTATTTATGTATTGGACTGACAAAATGTCTAGTAATAATGTATGTAAATCCCTACAAAAAGTTACTACAGTAATTTAAGCGGGAGGCTGAATTGCTGAAATGCAAGAGTCTCTTACAAAATGTACTTCTGCACTTCATAACATGCATCACCCTGCAAAATAATATCCTGTTTCATTGTAGTAGTAGCATTATTGCTTATTCCTTGCCTGGAACAAGTAGTTCTGATTGCAGATGTTGTTCTTACAGAGTGAACAAGGCAAAATCAACTCCAAAGGTATCAGACAAGAAGCCTTCGTCTGCCAAGAAGCGCCAGCCACAATCAGCTGTAAGAAGTTTTTTTGGAATTTTTGTAGAAGTAGTCTTTTTTGTTATTGAACAACACCTCTATTCCGCTTAACACCTTCTGGAAGAGAAGGGGTTGTGTTACATACCCCCCTCCCCCCATCACCCTCACACACACACATACATGCAGATGCCCATTTCAGATTGTGAATGGTTCAAAAAGTATTACCAGTGTCCCTATTTTTGGGACAAGCCTTGATTTGAGTAGGGGAAGAAAATTTTCACAATTACTTACAAGGCCTACTGGCTGTTTTTCAATTAGCAAAACTCAGATTGCAAACTTGTGTCTATTACTCCCCCATCTGAGCAACAGCTTAGTTACTAAGTTTATCAAAAATCACATTCCCTGATGGTGTTTCACCTTATTGTGTAGGAACGTAAAAGGAAAAAGAGCGAAAGTGACAGTGAGGATGAGCCTATGGTAGGTGTACAGCAACAAACTTACATAAATTGGTTACATTTTGATTAAATGCTATCAAGTTAAGGTCCTTCTCAGGTAAGTAGTTCTTGCAACAGAAGATGAGCCACATAGTCGATCCATTTGCATAACCCATCAATTATTAATTGATTCATTCCCTGATTTGCCATTATTCAATTCGTTGGTCTGTTCATCTGTCTGTTGTTCATTTATCAGTTAACTCATGCTCAATGGTCCAGCAGCTACAGTACAGTGTATGTACTTTCCTGCCATTAAAGCAAAATTACTGAGTCAAATTAAATTTAGGAGTGAAGCTAAGGAAAACAGATTCAATGGCAAATAACATTTGGCCCTATGATTATTTATAAAAATTTTGTTTAAATTCTATCAACAACAGTCCAAAGTTGCTAAAACAAGTGCAAAGAAGGCAGTCAAGAAAGATGATGCGAAGAAGAAGGTGAAATCAGAGAAAGGAAAAGGCACAAGCAAGACTCCCAAGAAAGAACAAGAAAAGGAGGTATTTTAAAAGAGCCTCATTTTTTTGCCAAGAGAAATAGGAATAGAGAGATTCCTATTTTTATGTTTCAACTGGCAAATCATCAAACATTGTTAGCAGATAGTTTGCACGATTTCCATTATTTGAAATTGTAATGAAACAATTACATTCATTTCATTTCCAGTTCATTTGTTTCCAGTTTCCAACTCTCCAGTTGACCTTGTCAATACTACCATTTGCGTCCTTCCATGAAGTGTAACGATTTTTCATGTTAGTTTATGTTTTAAACTTGCATGTTGTGTTGAGAAGTTGTCACCTTTCTTACTCGCTGATTGGCTACAGTTTTGAACGTTATTTTGTCAGTGAATCATAGAGCGAGAAACGTGACTACTTTTCAACAAAACGTACACGTTTGAGAGTAAACTTACATGAATAAATCATCACAATTCATGGATGGATGCAAATGGTTTAATATTGTTCCTTCTTGTTTGTTTTGAAGATAAAGTTTAATATTATGTTCTATTATTAAATGTCATTTTCAGGGCAAAGGAAAGAAGAAAAAGAAAGAAGAGGAACAAAAAGAAGTCTGGAAATGGTAAGAAATGTTCATGTTATCCTCCACATGGTGCCTGCTTGTTGATTTGATATTTCTTGTGTTTAAGGTGGGAAGAACAAGAGCATCCTGATGGCAAGAAATGGCTCTCCTTAGAACACAAGGTAGTGCCTTGTATTTGATGAGATTACATACCATAAGTTTTAACTACAGCTCTTTACTCAGAACCAGCAAATAACCTGTCACAATGCAACGGAAAAGCTTGAGCCAACCTAACTGTTGATTTCTATTCCAGGGTCCATATTTTCCACCAGAGTAGAGCCTTTACCAGATGATATCAAGTTCTATTATGATGGTTCGTAGATTGTATGGAAATTGTGCCTACTTCTCAGTGGTGGTAAAAATTATGTTGCTTTAGTGTCATGCAGATAACGATGATGTTGCTGTGGTAGTGATGATCAAGGTGCTGTTGAGGATGATGGCATTGATGAAGACAATGATGATACTGGTGGTGGTGGTGTTGGTGATCAAGGTGCTGTTAAAAAAAAGATGTAGCTGTTGGTGCTGGTGAAGTTGGTGTTGGTGCTGTTGAATAGACTGCTTGCAGCCCCTTCTTTGGCAAACGTCCGTAAATCGAGAATAAAGTCCTAGTAAAACATTGTAGTTTTTTGCATGCTCGTATTTCCAGCTCACGAGAGAGTCTAGGTGTCGGGTAACAAGCTCTCGATTTACAGACGTTCGCCAAAGAAGGACTGCTAGGTGTCTACTGTTGAAGATTATTGCATTGAAGAAGAAGAAAGTCATGATCATAGTGGAAGTGATGATGGTGCTGTTGAGGATGATGGTGTTGAAGAAGGAGGAGAGGGTGATGGTGGTGATGATCAAGGTGCTGGTGAGTATGATGGTGTCGAAGAAGGAGAAGGTGATAGTGGTGCTGGTGAGACAAATTTAAAATCGCAGTAAAGCTATCAAGTACAGCCGCTCAAAATAGTTTCTTTACATTGCCACAGGGGAACCCTTCAAGCTGAGTTTGCAGTCTGAGGAGATTGCTGGTTTTTATGCGAAGATGTTAGAGCATGACTATACATCAAAGGAAATTTTCAACAAGAACTTTTTTAATGACTGGAGAAAGGAAATGACAGACGAGGAGAGGAAGATTATCAAGGACTTGAAGAAGTGTAACTTCAAAGAAATGTACAAGTACTTTGATCAGGTATGAATACATAAAATAAATATTTGCAACCGACTCCCCAAACTTGCAGTTCGTAAGCTGAATTGCGCTGAGTCCTAACGGTGCCACTGGCAGCCAAGCGGTCATAAGCAAAATACATTGTCCTCAGTGGTTCTTTAACGTCCCCACTGAAACTTGGTAGGGTAGAAAGGTGAGACATGACCTCGGTTTATTGTCACATCAGAAAGATGTGAAACACAGTAGAACAAATCTCAACTCACAATATGAAGCAGTTTCAACTGAGACCTGAACAGAAAGAAAAATTTCTCTGTCCCGGCCAGGAGTCGCTGTAACACAGAGCTGACTGAGGGGAATTGTTTAGAAGCCGGCAAACTTCAAAGGATCAACACAATAGCGTGGGCTGGATGTTGAGAGGGGCTATCACGTGATATTGCCCCTGCACAATCTTTTGTTTCACCCTCATCTAATATGCATGTCTGTTTGTACACTGTATCTTACTGGCTGAATTTTGTACTTATGTACCGTGAACCTGCACAAACAAAAGGATTCCTCTGAAAAAGTGAACAAAGAGATAGTACAATAACAGGGTGTCAAGTTTCCTAACTATTCTCCTCTATAAACTATGCTGACATTATTTTTTTCTTTGGACCAGACCTAGGACAAAATACGCCATCAGTATGGAATGTTTGGCTTGAGCCAAATTTAAATTTTCACTGTTATCTTCCATTTTTACTGCTCAAGGATCCAGTGCTACCTCCCCTCTTTTCCATCCTTTGTCCACCTCCCGCTGAGTAGATGAATCATGACGCTCCTATAAATTATAATTCAGCCTATTACTTGGATAGACACCTTATTGGCTTCTTTCTTTTACAGAAAAACGAAGAGCGAAAGAACATGACCAAAGAAGAGAAGCTAGAAATCAAGAAAAAGAATGAAGAAATTCTGAATGAGTATGGTTACTGCTTGATGGACAATCACAAACAGAGGGTGGGGAACTTCAAGATTGAGCCGCCGGGTCTGTTCCGAGGTCGAGGAGATCACCCTAAACAGGGCAAGCTCAAGAAGAGAGTCATGCCAGAGGAGGTCACTATAAATATTGGAAAGTAAGAAGCATGGATTTATTATAGTCTGCTTAGCATGCGTTTCCATGGGGTTTAAGGGTCTGAGAAAAGCCTGAAAGATTCTCGCGTGGGGGAGGGGGAGGGGGAGAGTTCTGCAGTGTAGGCAGTTAGTATTTTTTCGTCCTTTGTCTAAGTGAATGATTTCCTTGTAGGGGTGTAACTGTTCCTAGTCCACCAGAGGGGCACAAGTGGAAGAAAGTGATCAGCGATAGCTCGGTAATTTAAAACAGTTTAGTGAAGAATGGCGAACAGTCTTTGCGAACTAACCTTGCTTTTTATTATTTCTAATGACTGTTGCTTTTGACTCAGTGTTATTGCAAAATTATCCCCTAAACTGTTGATTGAGGAACCAACTGACCATTCCTGGTTCAAATCCTGCAGTCCAAGCAGCAGAGAATTCCTGGTATCTGTTTATGACGTTTTCAGTTTTTCATTTGCAGGTCACGTGGTTAGCTTGTTGGATTGAGAACATCCAGGGCAGTTATAAATATGTAATGTTGAACCCTACCTCGAGATTAAAGGTAATATTGCTCGATATGTCAGGTTCCCAGGCTCACTAAAGACTGGGGGTTAGTCAACTCATGCGCTGGTCACGTGCAGGCCTCATGTCTTAACTCCCAGGTCGACGTTTAATCCTGCAAAACAACTTTACCAGGAGCCAGGAGCACAACATCGGTCTTATGTAGCCTGCGTAGCGGCTCTAAAGGGAAGGGAGAGAGTCGGGGTGAGCGAAAACCGGAAACCGGTTATCAGAACCCCGGTTTTCGCTCGCCCTAGACTACCCCCTCCCCTTCCCTTTAGAGCCGCTACGCAGGCCGGTCTTATGTGATTTTGTTGGCCACATGTTTCAGGGGTCGCAATTGGTCTCCGCTACTGAATTTTGGACACAGAAAAGATACATGCTTCAAGAACTAGGCCATGAAGCAAATTCCTGATACCATACTTGTTTTCTTTCGTGGCTCTTGGGTGTGTCTGTGCTACAGTTTTAACCTTCCTTTGTTACCTTACCTGTTGTGATAACCTGAGCTGTTTATTTTTTAGGGCGAGAAGGATTGGAGAAAGTATGAGACGGCAAGAAAACTCAAGGTCAGACTTGCAAACACATCCAATGCAAATCGACTTTGTATGGGAACGGAGGGGGGGGGGGGGGGGGGTCTGGTCTCAAAAGACCTCCTCAATTTGGGCGTAACTTTCCCATTTCAAATCACGTGGCCTTTTTTCCATGAATATTCTTCTTTTTTCTGCTAAGCACTGAACGATATATGATTACGGAAGCTCCCAAACAAAGAAAGGTTATTCAAACGAATGCCACGTGATTTGTAATGGGAAAAAATAACTGCCAGCCCGAGGAGGTCTATATTTTTTTGCTTTTAAAGTCATTGTACAAGCTAGGCCAAGAGTTATACCGGTCTAACAGCGAGAAAGATATACAAGAGATAGTCAGAAACGATTTTATTTGATTCGTTTCTTGCGCGGCCACAAATTTACTCGCACGTTACCCACGGGAAACGCTGAATCCCACGCGAAACGCTGAATCCCACGGGAAACGCTGAATCCCACGGGAAACGCTGAATCCCACGGGAAACGCTGAATCCCACGGTAAACGCTGAATCCCACGCGAAACGCTGAATCCCACGGTAAACGCTGAATCCCACGGAAACGCTGAATCCCACGGTAAACGCTGAATCCCACGGGAAACGCTGAATCCCACGCGAAACGCTGAATCCCACGCGAAACGCTGAATCCCACGGGAAACGCTGAATCCCACGCGAAACGCTGAATCCCACGGTAAACGCTGAATCCCACGGTAAACGCTGAATCCCACGCGAAACGCTGAATCCCACGGGAAACGCTGAATCCCACGCGAAACGCTGAATCCCACGCGAAACGCTGAATCCCACGGGAAACGCTTGCTACGCAGGCTCCAAGAAACGTCGACACACATGTTCTTATTTGAGTTCTTGCCTTTCTATTTCAGACGTGTGTTGAGAAAATCAGGGATGAGTACAGACGAGATTGGAAATCAAAAGAGATGAGACTACGACAAAGGTGAAACGGATTATATAAAGTTTCCGTAGGCATGGAATTCCACAGGAAAGTCACAGTAGTATAGAATTCCAGGGAATAGCCAATAGATCCGGGGAATGGGGGTTACCTGTTACCTATCTAATTCCCGCTTTGGGCCTTTTGGCGCATAAAGCCTCAGGGGTACCGGAAATTAAATGCAAAGCCCATTGACACAGCAACTGGAAATGATAATAGAACAGCAAACTATACTTATGAATATAAAATGAATTTTATATAAAGGAGATCTCTAGATCTCTTAGTTCTTATTAAGAATTCAGTAGATCACGTGACGTTACCGTGCCTGATGAACAAAAAGGAACGTTCATCTTTTTATACGCTGTACCGTTACCTCAGCATGACACCGCGGCAAAACGCAGTTCACAGTCGCTAAAGATTCACTGGCCTGTGAAATGAAGACAATTGAAAAAATCTACATAACAACAGCGAACGATAAATGTTGACTTTAAACCAGAATTTTCGCCTCGGGTGCAAGCCTTAAATTGCGAGGTGCAAAAGTTCAGAGAAAGATGATCATATTCTAGTTGTTCTGCAATTTTTGGCCTTACGTTTTGTGTCTGGAGCTTACGTTTTCCAAATTTTCCAAATTCCAAGAGAGCACGAGATATCTTTGTTATGTATGATTATTTCTTTTGTTTTCATTTCACAGGAAGCGAATCTTTAGCGCATGGCAAATGCGTTTTGCTGCAGTGTTCCTCTGCATTATTATTTTTTGTGTTGCTTTGGCAATCATTGCTCTAACAACTTTCCATGTGTTTTTCTTTTCAGAGGCGTAGCATTGTATTTTATTGACAAGGTAGGTCTAGTCTTAAGTGACACGCCGTTTATTTATTTATATTCGGGTCAAACTGAAAGGGGTTGCTCTACGGAGATCTGCCGCCACTCTCGACCAAAATTACATCAGGTGGACTGCGGCTAGCGGGCACTGCGTTCGACATCAAGATACTGCGGCGCACAGCCTGGTTCTCTGCGAGCCCAATAGACCAAATCGGCTAACGGTGTTTACATCTTGTTGCTACCCAATTCAGATCATGTGATAATTCCCTTGTGTGGGTTACAATTGTGTAATTTCTTACACATGACCAAGCGCATTCAAGTATGTATAAGATGAACAATTGTGACCACCCAAAGGAATAATCACATGATCTGAATTGGGTGGCAACAAGATGTAAACACCGTTAGCCGATTAGGTCTATCAGTGCCAGGCTTCCCGCGTGGGACAGCAATGACTTTTGTCGATCAGCTGCGTCGCCGAAATACTGGCCTGCAGTCTACCAAGGAGTTGACAACGACCATGCTCAATAGGCCATCTTGGCGCTTCTTTGCCAGTAGATCCTGGGAAAGCCCGTCATGATGGTAATGATAGAGCAGATTTCGTATGACTGTGAAAAGTGCCGCGATAATGTTGTGCCGCGCTGCGACCGTTACCGTGCCGCGACTACGTGATTTCATGCCATATCTACAGCAGGCCAGGTTCCGTGCCGCGACCGCGACAGTGCCGCGCCGTGTCGCGACACTTTTCACAGTCATACGAAATCTGCTCTAATGTTGAAAGGGCTAACATGCTGATTCTGTTCGGTTGTTGTAGCTTGCTCTTCGAGCGGGTCACGAGAAAGACGACGATACGGCAGATACGGTTGGCTGCTGTTCGCTAAGAGTTGAACACATTAGTAAGTGACATTTGTGAGAGTAGAATGAACTGTTTACAGGATCGAAAATTAGCTTATCTCTAAGGAGCGAGTGGCGACAAAGTTTAAAACGTATCAAGAAAATGTCGCCATAGATGGCAGAAAGGACAAAACAGACGGATTTTGCAAACGTTTCAAGCTTTACTTCAGTTCTCCTTCAGAGCAGATACAAAAACAGTTACAATCACGTGAGTGAATAGACCGTACTGCGCGCGCAAACAGGTATTGGTAATGCGCGTGCGCTAAAACGGGAAAATACATAAATAAGCAAGTAAATATCTAGATAAAAATATAAATGACCTAGATGTATGGGATGTAAGGGGAAAATACATAAATAAGCAAGTAAATATCTAGATAAAAATATAAATGACCTACAATTGTAGATGTATGGGATGTACAGCCCATACATCTGGGTCATTCAGCCCTGAAGAAGAGCTGAAGTAAAAGCTTGAAACGTTGGAAAAATCCGTCTGTTTTTTCCTTTGTCATCTTTTCCTTATTCATTTTGGGAGGTTGTATCCATACGGATCCAGACGCGTCGTTTTCACCTATTTTGTCTGACGTCAATTTTATTTTGTGAAATGTTCAGGGTTGAGTTTCAGGGTTCGTACGGCTCCTGAAAAGCCTGAAAAAAAAAACCTGGATTTTTATTGTACTCCTGAAAAGTGCTTGAAACTCCTGGAAATTCGAACATTATATTATCCTGGAAAACTCCTGGAAAAATACCGAAACAGCTCCTTAAAAACTCCTCAATTTTGTCCAATTTCTGAGCGCACGAACCCTATAGTTTTCCTCCGTTTACCCGGTCGTCGGTCGTCATCTGCCGTAATTATGCGAATATATATGGGGGGGGGGGGGCATATAATATATGTAAGTTAGATAGGATTTCAGTTATTCTTTTGAAATTGGAAACAATGAAGGTTGACGCCAAAAGAAGCGAAGAAAGCATTAGGATATATTTCGAAAAATGTCTGTTGGGAAGCGTAGCTAAGACATGTTTCGATTTTAGAACTTCATGACGAGCTGGAAGACAAGGAGTGCGTGGTGGAGTTCGATTTTCTTGGAAAGGACTCCGTACGGTACAGGAATTTCGTCCCAATTGAGAAAAGGGTAAGAAAAGTCCGGAATTTCTACAACAATAGGGGCCTTGAGCCTTGAGGACGACAACGGCAGAGAAAATTAGCTTGATTGAAAAACACAATACAATGCCCGTACGTGCAAATATTCAAAATGAAATGCATTTCAACCGTTTACTTTTGAACTAGGACGTGAAACTGCTACGTTTTTCTGTCTGGTGAGAAGTACGGAGGGCGATTTTGTTAAATTTGTGTTACTCATGAAAGCATTTCTATGCGAATTTCCTTTATCGAACGTAAGATTGAGCACAATTCTGTGGCGAAGGTGAACGCATTCCCGTACCCAGAGCTCCCCGGCACGTCTACTCGCAGGGGAGGCTCTGGGGACATCCATTTGAGGGCCCTCGCTGATTGGCTGATTTTGAACGTTGGGGCATGCGCAGAAAGGTGTTTTTTTTTATCTCAGTAGCTGTCACCAGAGCCTCCCCCGCGAGGGGGACGAGCCGGGGAGCTCTGTAGTCCATGAGCTAGGACCAAAAATTGGCCTTTCATTACCAAATTGCAAACAAGGGCTATCATACCTTTTTGAAATACCTAGTATCTGTACTTCGTATTCGTGTATGATAGACTTCTTGAATTGGTAGCTTTAATTACTTTTTCGGAGTTTGAATATGGACCACCAAAGTTGTCAAAAAGCAACATATCGGCCTGGAAAGCATATGTGATAAGAATTGAATACTTAAAATTGTTTGATCCTGAAATGCAAACCAAATAATACTTAGACATGATGTCTTAATCTATCAGTTCTTTCTTTTGAGACAATTTATTTCCCCGTTTGACGTTCCCATGGTAACGGTATCCAGGGAAACAAAATTTTTAGGCTTTTGTATATTTTTTTGAAATAATGGCAAAATTGTTAGGCGCTTATTTGGGCATCTTGTACAAAACAATCCAATCTTTATTTTTGGACCTGTATTATACATATTTCACGTTACCAAGGCAACGGTTCCCTAGGAGACAAGAACTTTTAAGCTATAAATTTGTCAGTTTATTACCAAAGAAATCAAACAAAGTCTCGTCATTTTTTGGAAATACTTTTGAAAACGTTTGTACTTTATAGTGGAACTTGAAAAGTATGTATAACATATATGGCAGCCACCTTGATTGACAACTTTAACATTGTGACAGGTTTCGTATATACGGACCACCCTTAAGTGTAAAACAAATATCCAACTTAAGGTATTTGCATAGGCTAATTTTGCGCAATTTAGACACAAATTATATCAGATTCATCTAACAATATACTCAATCTGCATAGAAAATCTGATAGAGTGATCTCTAAGGTGTATTTTCTCACGCACACAAAATCAGACAACGCCCAATTGAGGTGTTAATTGGATTATCTTGAACTCGAAATTTTCTAGTTTTTTTTCGTTTTTCTTCCAGTGGCATGATAATCAAACAAAAATCGATACAAATTCATTATCCGACTATTAAGATCAAGAGATCTGTGGCAGTGCATTTGATTTTCTTTTAAATCAAGAAAATTATAAAGGATTTTATTAATTCGCAGTTGACCTTCAAGTTATACATTAACGAAAATGTCTATAGCCACGCACTGCCACAGATTTCTTCGTCTCGAGTACATATTCTTTCATGCCAAAATTCACGAAGATATCGTTGATTTTTCCCCATAAAACATGTTTATGTACATGTCTACAGTGATGTCTATATGCTTGGCTGGGTGATTTCTTCTTATTTCAAGCCCGCTTATCATCTTCAAACGAGAAAAACTTGGCATACACAGCCAGAATGTGGCAAAACCGTCCATTCTGGATCGTTTCCTGTGGATATCCGCTGAGCATTATGCCTGAATCCTCAAAAATACAATGGTCTACCTACCCTCCCCCGAGAGTCATATTTTAGACATGTTTGGTTATTGCATTCCATCGTAGTCGTCTCAAATTTCCGCACCCCAAAACACAGTTTCAAAGCTCATTTACACTCCAGAATAGATCAAAACTAAAATAGAAACCTTTTAGCAACACAAGCAAGAGTTTATTGCGAAGAAAATATAGTTTTGAGCTAAATAATATTTGTGTGACTTTTTGTTTGATTGTCAAAAGTAACAGGATTAGTCTACTCCTCGGGTTACTTATTAATTGAAGTGAAAATCACCGATTTTTGAATGTGGTATTAGCCCGTTTAGAAAGCAGTTTTTCAAAAACAAATTTCAGATAACTAAATTAGGTCTAGCAGTCGTTCTATCTGCAAAATATCACGAAATTCTAAACACCTAAATTTTCCTTCATTTTAGCCTAGGCTAATACCTTAAACAAAACATAAAATTTTAAAACCTCTAGTATATTGGTGATATTTTTTGTTGAAAAATGGCTCTGTACACAAATAAACTAACATGCAGATTTATGCAGGTAACACATATAACTCAAATATAATTTGGTTGCTAGGCAACGGGCATATGGAAAACTGTACCGGAACCTTAAGTTGCTGTAGACGTTTTAGTTAAGTATTGTTTAATTTGTATTGGCTTATATTTTCGGAATTCTAATTCACAGGATTATGTAACCGTTGAACCTTCCGTGATCCATGCCCCCTTAACCTTTTGGAAGTGTTTGATAACAATAAAGGAAGGTCATGAACCTGCATTAGATCCCTAGAGCACGTGCTTATCAAAGCAAGTTAAGAAAAAGTGATATTTGCTAAAATACATTTCTTCACCCTTTTATTTGGCCTGGCAGATCGGAATTCAGGGCCGAGACAGAAACTCGAATGAAGCCGTAATGACAAACAAAGCAACACAGTCTACTGACTGTAATTTTTAAATCACGTTCATCCAAACGTCAGGCCAAAGTATCATATTACACGCAACATTGAAATCTGCTGGGCTTGAAGCTTTTTTGTAGAAAACGTTTTCAGCTGAAATCGGCAATATTTTTTTTGCATTTTGCTTCTCCGTTGCTTTATGCTTTGCAGGACTGCCCAGATTAAATCTATGAATGTTGCACTAGCTCTATCTCCGTTCGAAAATCAAACTTCTAAATGCACTGTACATGCACCTGCAAGTCTTATATGTGACATTACCCGGTATGAACTTCTGCAGATTAAGCGTTTTTTTCCTTTTTCGCCGTTTTGAGAATTGGTAGTCTCCCTCATAATCCGTTCTTTGTATCGGAAGGAAACGTTGCATGGCCGACACAAAGAACGGGCTGCGAGGGAGACTAGTGATAATGGGCTGTTTCGATAAACCGTACCCCCTATCGCGGAACTCCAAATTTTCAAAAAGCTCTACCCTTGTGGAAATTCCAGGCTCCAGTACAACCCCTGTGGAAATTGGAATGTTCATCATTCTCTTGTGGGCGCGCAATGGAAATTCCACAGTTGCAAATGAATACCCTGTGGAGATTTTAAGGTAAAAATGGCCCTGTGGAAATTCCAGAGTCAAACACAGGGACTGGTAACGGAACAGCCCAATATAATAATAATTGGGTGGGGAGGCGCAGAGCTTCACGTTTGACCATATTCGGTAAATAATGAACTCTCGCTAGCTTACCCAAGCAGGTTTTCTCTTCATAAGTCGGCCCATGTAAAGGGATCTACAGAAGTTTTGGATCCCGGATCCCGACAATGGATCCCGGATCCCATGCCCTGGATCCCGGATCCCATACCCTGGATCCCGGATCCCACAACTCTGGATCCCGGATCCCAAACTCTGGATCCCGGATCCGATGCCCTGGATCCCGGATCCCAAACTCTGGACCCCGGATCCCAATCCTCAAATTTCGCTGGATCCCGGACTACACTCTCGATCCCGGATCACATACTCTTATACTCTGGACCCCGGATCCCAATCCTCAAATTTCGCTGGATCCCGGACTACACTCTCGATCCCGGATCACAATCCGTGGCACAAACCGGCAATTCTACTTTCCACTTGACTTTCACTTCTGATTCCAGAAAATAGCATCTTTTCCTACTTTCCATATTTGTCACTTCTGAAATCCATGAAAATACCCGACCTTATTCGGGTTTTCTCTTTCAAACAAATTCTCGGAAAAGATCCACCTTTTACTTAATTTCAAGATTGATCAAAAACAAGAAAAAATCCTACATTTTTCAAAAAGAAAAGTGGACTTTTTTTGGAAAAAGGTGACACTTTTCCCCAGCCGGAAAAGTATGCAAAAACTAGAAAATTGTAGGGTTTTTTTTCTTGTTTTTGATCAACCTTGAAATTAAGTAAAAAGTGGACTTTTTTTGGAAAAAGGTGGACCTTTTCCGAGAATTTGTTTGAAAGAGAAAATCCGAATAAGGTCGGGTATTTTCATGGATTTCAGAAGTGACAAATATGGAAAGTAGGAAAAAGTACTATTTTCTGGAATCAGAAGTGATAGTCAAGTGGAAAGTAGAATTGCCGGTTTGTGCCACGGATTTCTCGTCCATCGTAAATTTGGAATAGGGTTGGGAAAACTTGCTAGATGTGGACAATCCGTGGCAAAAATCGGCAATTCCGCTTTTCTGCTTATTTTTATCTTTGATCTCTGAAAATTACCCTGTTTCTCGATTTTGAAAGTTTTTCTTAAGTCATAACCCGAAATATCCCCAACATTTTTCGGAAATTTTCTAAAGTCCTGAATGCCGAGAAAAGCCCCACTTTTTTGAAAAAAAACTACCCGACATATTTTGGTTTTACGAAACACACCAAAAATCCGAAAATTCCCCTAGTGAATTCGATTTTCTTACTACAAAATCTCCGGAAAAAACTCCCACACTTTTTCTTAAACAACATGCCGTTTTCCGGCAATTCTAGGCACCTTCATTTTCGAATTTCTAACTCTAAAAATTGAAAGAAAATCGGGAAATATCACTTATTTCCAAGTTTACCAATAATAAATTGTAGAATTAAGTTCTCCTTTTTTTGAAAAAAAGATATACGTTTTGCGACACAGAACAATGGATACACCTGAATCAAACACCCGTCCCCTATCGTCCCTAGGAGTGTATCTGTCTCAAGATCATTGTTACGAACGCTGCATCTGTAGTACCCCATATATGGTCATTTCTGATGTGTCATATTATTTCAGACAAGGTTGCACCAGAACTGTCCGTTGTTGCTTGCCATGCGTCATAACTCATGGACACTGTTTTTTTAAATAGCCATTATGTTTTTATCACCCTGCTTATACATTGCTCGCAAAAACATTTGCACTGGCTAACACGAAAATTAACTTCTTTTTTCTACCTAGTTTCTCCCGACGCACGCTTAGGCAGCTGTGAGGGTGCAACTTTCTAAAATAGGTGCATGTATTATGTTTACGACACAACACAGACGGCAAATGCACCGAGCCGAAAGGATGTTGGATAATTGGCTAGAGGAGGATGGATACTGTATAAAACTTACTACAATGTGTACATACACCGTACACATAATAAGGGAATGGTCATATTATATAGGGTACTCTGGTACTGATCCAGTGTTGTAATGCTCTTGAGGTTGATACAACTCCTAGGAATGGGGTTGGGGAGTAGCAGGTGTATCTAGTGTATCCTATGCTCTGTGTCGCAAAACGCAAGATACACACAGCCTTTTTTGGAAAAAGGGGGACTTAATTTGTTCTTGGTAAACTTAGGAATAAGGGGTATATTTTCCTCATTCTCTTTCAATTTTTCGAGTTAGAAATTCAGAAGTCAAGACGCCTAGAATTGCCAGAAAACGGCATAATGCTTATAAGAAAAAGAGTGGGAGATTTTTCCAGTGATTTTGCAGTAAGAAATTCGAATTTACTAGGGGAATTTTCGGATTTTTGATGTATTTCGTGAAATCAAAATATATCGGGTAGATTTTTTCAAAAGGGTAGAGGTTTTCTCAGCATTCGGGATTTTAGAAAATTTCCGAAAAATGTTGGGATATTTCGGGTTTTGACGGAAGAAAAACTTTTAAAATCGAGAAATAGGGCAATTTTCAAAGATGAAAGATAAAAAAAGCAGAAAAGCGGAATTGCCGATTTTTGCCACGGATTGTAGACATCCAAGGAGTTTCAGCCACATTTGACCTGTAGCGAGCAAGATATTGTATCATTTCAGTCCAAGAAACGAAATTCAGAAAAGATAAAGATGAATCGTCGGCAGCCACTGGCACAAGTAGGTAGCTGAAAAAGTATAGATACTAGTAACATGGAGTGAAGGAGCACTGGAAAATTGTGGAAAGACTACTGAATATTAGAAGGATAAACCTGGAGAGGTTATAAGAAGGCTTAATTTAGACTACATTGGCAAATTTACGATTTTCGATATTATTCTTCGTGACGTAGCTATCTCAGCACATGCCTAGAACTTGATTGGCTAAGTACAACTGACTTTTAAAGGGACACGGTCACCGAAAACATCAAAATTATAACATCACAAATAATAAAAATGACAAGTCAAATTTGTAAAGAATGCTGTCAACTTGATATGGTGAAAATTTGAGGTCATTTCGATGTAGGATTGCAAAGATATTCGCGGATTGTAATTACAGCTTACATGAGGAAATCTGACTCTTTTGAAATCGGTTTACCTCAATCTTTTTTCAAACATACTAAATTTGCCATCTTAATTCGCTCATATCTCAGCAATCCTTCATCGTAATCCAATGAAATTTTCCGTACTTCTTTTTTAAACTGACTCTTTCAATTTCAGAGAATATTTTTGTATTTTGTGACAATAATTATTTTAGTGTTTTCTAGGTGACCATGTCCCTTTAACTAAGAGGCGGAGCTAGCCAACCAACCGAGAAATTCCGTGTTCTACTTCTTGGACCTTTAGGTGGGACATGTTTTAAATTTGCATCAAATTTGCGGAGATGATAGACGCATGCAGTGTTTAGAAAACCGTGTGCGGGATGTTTGATTTTCTTCTCCTATTGATTTTCTGAGTAACTTTCCAGTAGAAAAACGTTAAAAAATAAGTTTAAGTTAAGAATGTAATATTTAAAAATATTTGCAAATCAAAAATCATTTGTTGAGAACACTTATCTCTTATTATAATTCAGTTTAGAATTCATTCATTCTTTGATACCAAGAACAGCTGTTTCATCTTGAATTGGCTCAAACTCAATACTCGCGCAAATTATAGAAAATAATACATGTTCTACGAACTCGATTTGTTTCTACTTTGGAAATATTATCAGTAGTGGTATGATGATCGATTTTAGAGAAAACAAATTGGGTAGTAATGGCTATAACCATAAATCCTATGTTTTTCTATGGTGTTTGTTTGGCCAGCGCGCGCACTTTTCAACGGGCTTATTTCGAACAAAATGCGCGCGCGACCGTGCGCAGAAGAGATGCGCGGTGCAAATCAAGGAAATCGCCCTAACGAGTGAAAGCTACCAATTCAGATTGGCTATCATATGAATTTTAACTTTGCACAATACAACCTTTAAATTGATACCACTATCAATTTGTTTGCAATTTGGTAATGAAAAAATCAGCTGGCTCATGGACTACTGGGTTCGAGAACCAGATTACCAAATTACAATGAGGTGAACGCTCATTGAGGTGTGACAGAAACATATAACTGAGTTGAAACGTGTAACAGCGCGACAACCTGCGAACAACTCGCGATCAATAAACACCATATTTGGAAAGCAACAGATTTATCGCTTAGCCAATCAGCAACGGGAGATGTTATTCGTCATGTTTTCTAAAAATAACGCGCGCGAACTCCCCACAACAGAAGCACAAGAATGAGTTGAGAACTGTTTCTTTTCCATGCTCAAAATCCATCAAAAATCAGGCTTAAAAGCACCACGAAGAAGAACAAATGAAAATCTAAAGACAACAATTTATAAAGATAAAATCGATAAGTTAATTTATAAACTGAACGTTTTTAAAATTCACTACTGAAAGAAAAAAACAACCACATTTTTTGTCGAGCCTTACTTGTTTGTTTTAGCTTGATTGGATCCTTCGTTCTTTCTTTGACATCTCATTTTCCAGTACAAATTAAACGACAAGTTTATAACTAAGAGCACTGGAGAACTACTCTAATTTAAGTACCTTCTTCTGTGTTTGTTGTTTCAAGAACGGATCCCTTGCAAGTAGCCGAGCTGTTTTTCTCCTTCGTTCCTACGTGTAAATTAAGGTTATTCCCCTGTTTTGCACGGCGCACGCTGTTCTGCGCATGGACGCGCGATCAATTCGTTCGAAAATGACGCAATCGAGCGCGCGCGCGCAAGCTGAATATCCCCATTTGAGCGAGAAACACCAAGAAAAAGCCACTTTTTGGGATATTGCGCGAAAACAAGATTGGGCACCCCCATTTTTTATTTTACCATTTTGATAAGACTTCATTACCCTGTTATAAAAAAAGTTTAAAGAAATTTCTACGACAAGTTTTTGAGCTATCGTCATAAAAAGCCCCAAAATGAGACACCAAAGACTCTCAAATTATCACGAGCGGTGCCCACATTTTTGCACATTTTCAAGAGTAGCGTCAACACACATAGAACATTAAACATTCCAATGTTCGTCCTAGGTAGTGAAGCATCCAACAGTTCTGTTCAAACTTGCAAGCGAACTGGATTGCTTCATTAGTGAGCGTTTTATCACAATTTTCTTGTTTCACGTATTCCTTCACAAAATAGCCCTCAGGCACTAAAAATGGGGTATGTTTGCGCCATCACAGTTTCTAAACGAGCATGGGCACCCCCTCTTTTTATTTCATATTTTCATTCCTTGTATACTAAATAGTAAATAGACAAATTAAGAAAAAAATTCTACGACAAGTTTTATTTCAGGGGAATTACCTTAAGTTAGTTCCTTTCGATCAACAGAATCCAGCCGACGTTGAAATTCATTTCTCCCGTTCTGGTTATTTCTACAATAGTTTCTCCAGAGTTCCTAGCCATGAAAACTCTGCTTGGCCAACTTTTTTTTTCTTGAAGTCCCGAAACTCAGAGTGGTGTGAGTTTACTTTGCAAAATATGCTCAATTCCTGAGTTATTTTTCTCCTTCTGAGAAATTTATGCATTTTGGTTGAGCTTGGAAGTTCTTCTTACAAAGTTAATTGGTTTTCCAGCAGGAAATCTCGTAGAAAAGCCGGTAAGGCTTCCAAATATCTGCAAGCATCGATGAATCAGAATGTAGCTTTGCAAAACGAGCACCGAAGCCTGCCGTGTGCAGTGAAAAGTCACATCTGAATTTTGATTGGCTGCATGCAAGGACATTGTTTCCAAATATGGTGTTTATTGATCGCGAGTTCGCAGGTTGTCACATCAGATTCATTCGTCTGTTACACGTTTCAACTCACTTATATGTTTCTGGGTGTGAGTAATGATCTAATTTATTCAATTCCGTGTCCATTCCTTCAAAACTCCCTGGTTAAACAAATCGATGGTACTGCTTTTACCCCTTTCAGATTTAATTTATGAGGCGGCGTTTTCTTCGCGTTTGCGATTTGATTGGCCGCGTTTTCCGGCCTAAATTTAAGCCCGCAACAACTGTTTTTCTAAGTATACTATTCGGCTATTGAAAAAAAACATGCTTGATAATCTTTTAGTAGTTGAACGTGAAGGGTTTTGTGATTCTAGTTATGTGAACTAGGGTTCGTACGCGTCTTTGAAACTCCTTGGTTTTATTTCCTGTCCTGGAAAGACGTAAATTTTCCTGCAGTATAATCTCTATTCTCGCAGCATAGAATATTAGCAATCGGAGCACTTTTTCTGGATAAAGCCTGCGATTAAATGTTAGCATCTATTTCCTATGAAACAGGGGCGGCCACCATAAAAACTCCTTAAAAAGATATTATGTTGTTCAAGCGATCGCAAGAAGGGATAGTCAAATCAAAGCCTGCGAAGTATTAGAGAAGAAAGATCTGCATCATTGGAGTAAATACTCCGGTTTCAATACTTGTTAGTCCCGTGTTAGTCCTGCCCATGCAAAAAGTAAATCATTAAGCTGAGAAGTTTCAATTAAAGAGAAACAAAATCGTTTGAAGACGAGTCTGATTCTATGGAAAACTCCTGGTAATGTTTTGAGAAATCTCCTTGAAACTCCTGCATGGATTTCTAAAATTGTCTAGCAGTACGAGTCCCGGTGAACGGAAAAGAGGAAGGCGTTTCTTGATAATCATCAGGTGTCTTTGTATTCAATGTAAAAAAAAACCTTTCACATCATTAGGCTTTGGAAGGAGGAAGAACTGTTGTTGTTTCGGACTTCAAAAAACATTAATTGAAAAGACAAGCGAACAAATAAGTATTGCACTGTTCAAAAGTGCGAAGACGAAGCGAGTCATTTCCTTGGTTGCTTTAAAGCATCATCAACTCTTGTGCTCGCTAGTGCTGTCTTCATCGTGTGCGGAGAGAAGAAGCTTGTCCTCCTGCTAAGTTTTATCTGTGAACGGCCAAACTTCTCGACAGAAACTGGATTAAAATTCATTCACATCCGGCCGTGGTATCGACTCTGTCATCATGCCTGCTAGTGCTGATAACATTTTTGTCTCCAAAATCGCCGCCAATTTTAGCAACTCTACTTTCCTCGCATCGTGCCCTGTATACGATTATGCAACAGTCGACAAGTTGGACTCATTCGTCGATGACTCTTACGAACTTGCCGTTTTGCTCCTACTGATTAATCTGTTCCTCCCAGTTGCCGCCGTAATCGGAAACTCTCTCGTTGTTGCCACCGTGTTTGCGTTTGATCAGCTCAGAGTGCCCGCGAATATCCTGCTCGTAAGCCTTGCCATGAGTGATCTGATTCTTGGCTCGTTCGTGCAGATTAGTTACGCCGTGCGCCTGGCCGGTTATGTGGTGGTCTCCTCTGCGTACTGCCCGGATACCGTCCTGTTTCACGCCAGCCGAATTATAGGTACTACATTCGTCACTGCTAGCATCTCCACCCTCTGTCTTATCACCTTGGATCGTTTCATCGCTATCGTATTCCCGATGAAGTACATTCCTTGGGTTACAACACAGCGCGCCAAGCTCGTTCTAGCCGTCGTCTGGGCGATCAGTATCATTCTAGGTGTTGGTTATCAAACACCCTCGACGCTACAGCCACTAATCAGGTCTTGCTTACTCTTGTGCCACACCATAGGGTATCTTGTTATCCTTGGTGTAAACTTGAAGCTATTTCTTGTTTCCCATTCGCATGCGCGGAGAATTCAAACCGAACATCAGCGACTACAGCCTGGCGGAGTCATAAAGCAAGAACTTAACGGCATACGCACTACGCTTTTAGCTGCGCTTGTCTTATTGTTCACATATCTTCCGCGCACGATTCTGCGGATTGTTTCGGGACATAACGGCGAGAGAGACGTGGTCTATGACGTTCTGGATCACATGAGTGCCACTCTTTTATTGACAAGCGCTAGTATAAACCCGTACGTGTATTTTCTCAGAAGCAAAAGGCTGCGTTCATATGCCCGTAGATTGTTACGTCGGGTGGTCACTTGGGCGAGGGAGCTACGCTTTCACCAAGAACGAAGCTGTAACTGTGGACTAACTTTAGCTTGTAACTCTTAAAGTAACTCTTTGCGAGAATCTGGAGAATCATACTTACGAATTGCGCATGTAAAACTAATTCAGAAAATACATTTCTCGAGTCATGATATTGTAATAAGACTTTAATATCGTATCTTGTAGTTGTTATAAAGAGAAATAAAGCCGTTAGTGGGCCAGAGCCATATGTAGAAAGTGTGTAATTTCGCAAACAAAGGGGCGCCTGAAAGTTATTGCCCCCGTAGGGTTATTAGCCGTGGATGCAGCTTAGACTCCCGCGTATATAGAGAGGAAGAGGGAGACTGGTATTTCCGGTGTATAGGTGGAAAATGTCGGTTTGCTCACTGCACGCCCGCAAAGTAGCGATGTCGGCGGCCAAGGTTGTCAGCCTTATGAGCGCTCGAGCCATCGCGCCCAGATCGAAAGCCAGTATGAGTGGAAACAAGGCATCCTTTTTGATGATACCTCACTGGTCTGGCTGCTAAATTCTACACTAGTTTTCACTAGAGCTGCCCCCGCCTCTTGGAAGTCCGAAATACTGTGATTGTATTATCTTTCTGTCGTGACGAAAGTGAACTCAGACACATCAACACAATACATAGGAAACTTATTCAGTGGTTAAAAACAATTGGTGTAATAAAGCGAATCTCAAAGATGGCTTGGAATATTTGTTTCAGTGCAACTTCAGTACAGCTGAGGCTGTATAGAGTAAGCTCTGAAAAGACTTCCGGATCTTCCGGCCTTACGCCCCCGGCGTTTCTCGCGTCAAATTATGCCATCAAATCGCCTAGGCTTGTTAAATAACCTTACATCTGCTAGAAAGTAAAGTTCGGTGTATTTAAGTGTGCATAAGTATAATTTCATGCGCGGATGACTAAAACTACGGCATCAAGTTTAATTGAAAGAAAACTGTTTAATTAAAAGGAAAATAAATAGCTAATGAGGTGCCCTAGAAAATTTGCTGACACATCCCAGGCAGCTTTCACACCATTTCGTTGATGACGGTGGGACCGTGGGATGTTTCCATGGAAACCATTGCTGGACCATTGCTGGATTTCTTAATATGTGTCCTGCATGTTTTCCCAAGTGGCTAAACTAGGCAACATCGCACACGCGTGTGTCTCGGACACATAACATGTTTCTCGTCTTGCGAAGAAACATTTCTTTGTGTCCCGGCTACAAAATTTGTCGCGCGCAACAATGTTTCTCGCATGGCTAAACTGGGAAACATGAAGGAAACGTGCCCGCAGGCTTAGTAGCATTCCTCGTGGCTATACAATATGGATTCCAGTTTTTTTTTTTTGGATGATTCACTTGTGTGCACCTATGCCATCGACTGTATTTAACGCATTTTAATGCGTTCCTCTATATTTATATCTTTATGATATGTTTTAACAAGTCGCAATTTTTTTACAGGCTTTCAAAAACATGAAACTCTTCATGGAGAGCAAACAGGAAGGGGACGATCTTTTCGACAGACTGACAGTAAGTGACTTCAAGAGACCAATCTTCAATTCTAAATAACCACGACTTGTTGTGTGTTTTTCCAAAGATCGCTCTATAGGTTAGTGAATTCCATTCTCGTGCCCAGAGCTCCCCGGCTCATCATCTCGCAGGGTATGAAAATGAATAACTTTTAGAAAATTTCCGGCCAAAAACATGCGCCGTAAAAAAAGTCTAAGATTTAGAATTCTGAGTGACGATTTCCAGTTTCCATTTCCACCCTAAGATAGACCAAATCGGCTAACGGTGTTTACATCTTCTTGCCACCCAAGTTTAATCGTGATGATTCCTTTGGATGGATAATGTTGTTTGTTCTGCACATACACTCGTGCAATCGTTCGAGTGAGAAAAATTTGACAAGGAATCATCACATCATCTGAATGGGGTGGGCCCTGAATACCCATAAGCATTCGAGCCAGAACTTGGCCATTACTAAAGGCCCGTTTACACTTGCAATTTTTGCTGCAATTTTTGTCGCGCGAGTCGCGGCGATTTTTCTCGCACGTACGCGTCAACTCAAAATCACTAATGTAAACTATGTGCAACTCGGCGCGATCTGCCGCGATTTTTGTCGCGTGATGTCGCGGAGATTTCAAACATGTCCGAAAGTCTTTGCAACTTGATGCGATTTGAAGAAAAGAGAGCACAGAAATCGCACCGGATTTGCATCTCGTTTACACTAGAGAGTTGGAATTGCAACTCGCGCGAGAAAAATCTCCGCGACAAATGCAACAAAAATCGCAAGTTTAAACCGGTCTTAAGAGTAAGAATCTTCTACTAGTGTTGTTCCAACAGCGCCAGAAAAGGGTCTACTTTACTTTTTTTTCTGTGGGTTTGTTGGCTTTGTTCGTCAAGGGGCTGTGTCACGGTAATTTGAGCAAATTCGTGATTTTAACCATCTCCAAATCACTTCTATGACTTGATATTAGCCTAATAAGCAATCTAGGTAAGTTTTATCGGCAAAAGCTGCCGATTTGAAAACAAATTTTGATGTAACTTCAAACTTTGAAAACTGTTCATCCTGACAAGATTTCAAAAACTCGTTGTTGCAATCCGTTTCCATCCGCTATGTAAAAGGTCCATGAAGCCTACAATCAGGATCTATTTGTAGTTAAATAGCTATTTAGAAAACCTAGAGTAGTATTTTGGCTATACATCAGTTGTTTCCATGTTTTTTTTCATCACCAAAGTGTGCTGAAATCGTCACACCGCTTGCAAAGGATTGCAAAGATATTCGCAGATTCTAATTACAGCTCACATGAGAAAATTTGACTCTTGAAATCAGTCTACGTGGGACGTTTTCCAAACTCTCCAAATTTTGAATTCGCTCTTCCTTCATTGGATTCCCCATTGACGCAAGTTAGAGTGCGAATTGAGTTTAACGAATGACGCTCACTTTCAGACCACCTCGTTAAACAAATACCTATCGGAACTAATGGAAGGTCTGTCGGCCAAAGTGTTCCGTACATTCAACGCCTCCTTAACGCTGCAAGATCAGCTACAGAAACTTACTGAACCCGAGGAGAACGTGAACGCGAAAGTGCTGGCATACAATCGCGCGAACAGAGCTGTGGCTATATTATGTAACCATCAGGTAAAGCTCTCTCATGATCTGTAGGTTGGATAGGAGAATTTAGTATTTCATCTTTTTTCTCAACCACTGACACAGCTACTGAAAATGTATGATGATTCTGACTATTTTTGTCCAATTCTCCTTTATTATTCACTTATTTTTTCGTCCTAAAGGGGGTCACATGCGCCCCCTGCTCCATTTTCTTTCTTACACTAACTTCATAAGGTAAACACAGGATTCGTGGTTGAGTAGATCACTGACAGGGTTCATACGCCTCCTAGAAACTCCTTGGTTTTATTTCCTATCCTGGAAAGTCCTTGAATATCCTGGAAATTTGCCTCAAACTCCTTGAAAAATATATTTTATTGTTCAAGTGATAGGAAATTGTCGCAAGACGGGAAAGTAAAATTAAAGCTCACGAAGTATCAGAAAGATACGCTTCATTTAAGTAATACTCCGCTTTCAATACTTGTTAGTGCTGACCATACAAAGTTTAAGTCATAAAACTGTGAAGTTTCAACTAAAATCGTTTGAAAGACGAGTCTGATATTATAAAAACTGCTGGAAATATCCTGGAATAGTTTTGGGAAATCTCCTTGAAACTCCTGTATTTATAAAATTGTCTAGGAACATATAACAATCCCCTGATTTCGTAACTTCTATAAATTTTACAATTGTTTTACTCTTAAATACAGCGCTCGGTGCCCAAGACATTTGAGAAGTCGATGAGTAATCTTCAGGTTAAGGTAATCTATAAAAATACTAGTCGATAAACAAATTATAGTCTTAGAAAACAAAAACGTCATAGGAACCATAGCATGATTTCAATCCACTACGGTAGAGTTCGTTGGAACTCTCCGCGTCTGATCGACGTCACGGGTTAAAAGATTAAGTGGGACGATGAATGGGGAGGAGGTTCTTATTCTTAGAAGCGGACTTTGCTTTTCATTGCTAATTGCTTGTACTATTTTCTTGTTAATTCTTAGATATCTGATAAGAAGAAAGCCATCAAAGAAGCCAAAAAAGAACTGAAAGATCTCAAGTCCAAACAGAAGGAGAGAAAGTCTGACGCGAATGTCAAGTGAGGAGTTTTTGTTTCCTTTTGTTGATTCTCATTTTGTCTTCCTCATGCGCATATAAGACGAGAAAACTAAACGCAATGTAAATAGATTTAGGGGATTTTATCCCACCCGTAATGTTTTGTACTATTGGACGCCGATTAAGTCAAATGGTAAGCACCCATGAAAAACCAAATCTGAAATCCAAAAGATCGTTTTGAAGATTATGCGCAGTGCGAAACAACGAGTTCAGGAAAGTTATCCTCGTTTAGAATGTATCTTTGCTGAATAGCCTGTGCTTGTGGTTCCTTTACAGGGCAGTAGAAAAGAAAAAGGCGCAAGTGCAGAGGTTAGAGGAGCAGCTGTTCAAACTGGAGGTGACGGCAACTGATAAGGAGGAGAACAAGGAAATAGCGCTCGGTACCTCCAAGCTGAACTACCTGGATCCTCGTATTACTGTGGCATGGTAAGCAGGGTTTGTACGTGTCCTGAAAATCCTGGATTTTCATTTCCTTCCTGGAAAGTCCTTGAAAGTTCTGGAATTTTAAGGAAAATCCTGGAAAAGTCCTGGAAAAATGTTTCAACTCAAATGTGGTTGGTTGAATCAGTCAGTATCGTGAATCTGATTTTGGGCTGCAAATTCTAACATCCTCCAGACTTATCAATAAAAACTCCTGGAAAACTAACTAAAGACTTCTGGAAAAGCCTGTACTTTTGTCATTCAGAAAGCTTACGAACCCCGGGTAAGGGGTTTATACGATCTGCTGAAAGGATCGTCTGATGGCTGCGATTTTTCGGCCCGATTTAGCCTTGTCGCAGGCGGTTGGTTTGGCACCCCTATTCAATATCATTCAATATGGCGCATTCAACATGTTTATTCAAATGTTGAACGGGTTTGTTTGGCTGTCCTAGCCTTGGGTTGTGGGCATTATGCCAATATCACATGCTGTTAAGCGACTGATGCAACCATGTGGAAACCAAGAAACGCAAGGGTCGTACGAGTCCGTACTGTCTTTGGAGACCTGTTTCATATGGCTCTCGTACGACTGATACGACTCTATGGAGACCAGGCTTTATAGAAATGCCATCACCACTAACATCGTCCAAATCTTATCTTTCAGGTGCAAGAAATTTGAAGTTCCAATCGAGAAAGCTTATAACAAGACACAGCGCGAGAAATTTGCATGGGCAATTGACATGGCAGGAGAAGACTTCGTATTTTGACCTCGGCTTACAGTCAGTTAGACTTCTGGAAACCACGTGCACTAACTCTGTGATGCTATTTCTCGTCTTTTCTGGCTAAAACATTGTGAGATCTGTCGCTGAGGTATCGGACCGAGACTAGAACTCACCCTCTGGTAGAGGGGACGAAGTAGCCCTGCGCGAACCACCATGTCTTCAGTGCGCATCCGGGATCCCACAGGAAACCCGTGTAAGAGTTCTTCAGTCAACGCGCATCCTGGATTCCACAGGAAGCCCGTGTAGGAGTTCTTCAGTGCACATCCAGGATTCAACAGAAAACCCGTGTAGGGTTCTTCAGTGCGCATCCAGGATTCCACAGGAAGCCCGTGTAGGAGTTCTTCAGTGCACATCCAGGATTCCACAGAAAACCCGTTTAGGGGCGCAGGATCCACAGGAAACCAGTGTAAGGGTATTCGCCGTCATCATGACCTTGCTGCTAAAGAACGTTAGATTTATAATCCACTTAGCAGTAACCATCAAACACCTACTTTGTGTTTGCAGACACCGCTTATCAACTCTCTGACAGGGCAGATCTCGGATCAAATACTTTTTAGCACTTTTTAGTAGATATTCGTGTCGAAACTTTAGCACTCTTGAGAATTTTACTGTAAAACATTGCCATCCGCTTAGTCTGAATCCAGAATCTCTTTCTTGTACATATTAATATATCAATATGCAATCAGTATATTTATTTTGCCAATCAGCTTCTAATTTAAATGTCCAACACATTGCATTTGTAGATCAACTATTTTTTTAATTCTCTCAAATTGGCCATTTTCTGATGAAACAATCTATTGTTATTTCCCTGTAATTTTACGTGGCTAGATAGATATTTGTCGGTTTACCGTATGTATGTACACGTTCGTATTTTTAGATTTCGCAAATTCTAATATTTCAAATATTTGATATTGCAGATTTTTAAATGAATCTCAACTCTGTGAGTTTTTCTTGTACTAACTCACGTTGCTATGACGATAGCCCGAGGGCTAGCGTGATGTACTGCTGACCAATGCCTGCTGGCGCGCTAATAAGCGAACAGGCAATGATTATTAAATCACAGCTATTATCACTGTGTAGTCTTTGATTTATTGCAAATAGTTCTTGTCTTTGGGTAAATAGGTTTTTTCAAAGTGACAAAAAGGCAGCTATTATATTAAAACTAGTTTTTCGCCAAATACAAAGAATGCATGGGGAAAATTATCCAGGGAGGGGGTTGCATGCCTGTAGCAAAGATGAATACTGATTGTTATGTAGGAGGTCATGGCTAAAAGGGATGGTTCAGAAGGACCTGATTAATAATTCATAGGATAAACAATAGAACGAAGCTACATGACATAACATGGCATATGTAGCTTCGTTCTACCGTGAAGCCTATGAATTATTAATCAGGTCCTTCTGAACCATCCCTTTTAGCCATGACCTATGTAGGAAAGCAACACATTTCACGGTTAAAAATATCATATTTGGGAAGCCTGTGTTTTACACGATAGAGGCTCAACACAGGCTTCCCAAATTATCGCTTTTTAATCGCAAAAATGTCTTAGGAAATAATGCTGATTGAGCCACCACAAAAGTAGACGGGCGCTGGTACTCGTGAGACCTTACGCCATCCATATTGGCTGATTGCATGAGGACCTTTTTCCAGGGGGGTTGTATTGTACTCTGGAAATTCCACGGGAGGGGTGTGTCTGGCGCTTGGAAACTCCAAGGGGAGGGGTAAAAATGGTGACTTATCAGGGACATTTTATCCCAAAATAGATTTTCCAGGGATATTTCGCCAGAAAAAAAATGGAAATTCCAGGGGAGGGGGTCTTTTATGATGCTGGAAATTCTAGGGGAGGGGGTCTGATTCACGAGTGGAATTTCCAGGGGAGGGGGTCTTTTGAGGGAGATCCTCAACCCCCCTGTGCGGTTTAAAAATGCAATCAGCCATTCTGCAAACTGAACATTAGGCTGTCCCATTAAAGCGCGTATCACCCCTGAGAGGAGAGAACGTGGACTGAAAGGTGCAGTTATCGTTCAGGCTATCGATATGGTTATCGTTAAAGGGGCTCTCGCAAAATGAGTGTATTGCTGTGTGGCAAAAGGCTCATTAACCCGCATTTTCTCTCATGTCCTCTCTAAAATGAACATTTAACTGCGCCGTTTAACAATTGAATGTACAACCTTCTCCGCTATTGATATTCAGTGCCGATTATTTTTTGTCTCCTTCCAAACATTGGGCAATTCCAGAAAATAAAGGTACCCCCCCCACGGGCGGCACTAGTTTTTGACCCCCCATGCATCCAGAATTTCCAAAATGGTTTACCCCCCCGTGCATATAGAATTCCGGGTAGGTTAAACCCCCCTCCCCTTCAGAAATTTCAACTTTTACCCCCCCTCCCCTCCGGAATCCAAATAATCACCACCTTGTTTATTATTGCGAGAAAAAGTAAAAATTTGCGAGAGGGAAACGTTGCGGAGAAAAAGGCAAAAGTTGCGGGGGTTGTTGCGGGAATTTATTAAATTTGCAAAGTAAAGAAAACACAAAAAGCGCATAATCTTGTTTCAGAATATTAATACAGAGCATGATAGTTTGATTTTGAAGAAAAATAGACATTTCAAATGAAGTGTGGAAGCTATTTACTTGCAACACACATTTTCAAATCGCTTTCTAAAACAATATAACCAATAGGAAAACACATTAGAATGAGCTAGACCAAGCTTGGAAAGCCTAGTTGTTACTTTTTGCGGATCTTCGAATGTTTGAGGCTTAGGAAAAACCCATATAGAAACTCTAAAAAGGAGTAAAAGAAAAACATGTTATTCAACATGCATATTACATGTATCATTTTTGAGAAACGTTTATTAAACTATACCGTGTTGTTCCGGGATTTCATTAGATATGTTAGGGAAAGTTGCGGCGGGTTGTGGTGAAAGTTGCGCGTCCATGCAAGCTCAACTTATCCCGTATCGCCAACATCCTTTATATTAATTTCAATGTGTGATTGTACAAAGTTGAACCTGCTGCGTGATTGAACTAACAGTCGAAATCAGTACAAAATTATGGAGAGTTTGTCTTAGAGGGGACAAGTACGAACTGGCAAGCATTCTCTATCTATCGAATGGCGGCGAAGACTGTTTTTCCGCGCGTGAAATGACGTTATTTTCTTTCTGAAAAACGCTATTTTAGCTAAAAAACACGCGAACTCCTTCAGAAGTTGGGCATCTTCAGACCCCCCCTTGTGACAAGAAATCCAGCTCCGAAAACCCCCCCTTGCAATCAGAATGCCGAGCTCTTAAACCCCCCATGCCTTCGGAATTTCCAAATGCCGCCCGTGGGGGGGTACCTTTATTTTCTGGAATTGCCCATTCTGAATCTAGACCCTGGTTATGCAAATAAGTTCAGACTGTAAACAAAGGGATCTTCCTATAGGTCTGTAAAAGTAATAAAGACTCAGTCACCATGAGGGGGGGGGGAGGACTCGGCTATTTTGGGGGCGGGGGTGCTCGTCGGGAACTTTCGATGTTACCCCTAAAAGATACCAAACATGGCGTCGCTTAGTTGATTTTGACTCCTAAAAGGTGTATATTCCCTCGTAATTTTTTTACGAGGGAAAATACGTCTGAAATTCAGGATACCAACAAGTGTGACGTGCTTGATTTGCTAGAACGGACCTCTAACAGGTACCTATCTGAAAAAAATACGTTTTCGAATTTTACCCCTATAAGGAACCAGAGGCCTGATTTTAAACCCTAAAAGGTACGACGAGCACCCCCGCCCCCAAAATATGGGGTTTATTGATATTACTGGGATTTACTTATAAAAATCCCGGGCCCTTCCGGGATACCACGTTGGCATGGATTGACTATTGATTTTTTTCCCTTTAATCATCTTGTGTGACCGGGAGTTACAATCATAAAATCACCCAGAAAGCTAAAACTAAACTATTATTCGGTCTTATAGTTATGTACTGAGAACCTTCGCGCACGTCCTTGGAAAAAAGTCATACTCGTCCTTAGTTTAACCAAAACATGTCAACCTATATATCGTTTTTTAAAATTTTTAGAGCGTGAAAATTCTATAAAATTTGACCTTGGAAATTTAAAAGTTCCATAACTTTTGAACTAAGCAAAATTTAAAAAAACGCAGACACTGTTTCTGAGAAACACCTCTAAGGATTAAAACAATGTGTTACTTGGGAGTCAAGCAGTTCTGCAGGGGTAGCTCTTGAAAGTGTCACACCCACATTTTTAATAAAACCTTTAAAAAAATTATATTTGGTAAAAATGATTTCTTTTTGCCATAGCCCGCTAGTCCATTCTATAGGCTTTCCAACGATATATAGGTTGACATGTTTTGGTTAAACTAAAGAGTTGTATGATTTTTTCCGAGGAGGTGCGCGAAGGTTCTCAGTAACCTTAACTGTACTATGGCCGTCTATTTGTTGTGTATTGCCCCATTGCGTGCCACTGATGAGTCTTACCCGATTTCTTAAGTCATCTAAAATTTCCGAACAAAATCGAACTTAATCAAACCATTTTGATTTATGTTCGATTGCATTCGGTAATCATACTGGTACTCACCAAAAAGTTTTGTTCGATTATTATGTTTGATTACCGAACCCAATCAAAACCAATCGAACGATTGGTGTTCGATTAGGTTCGATTGAAATTTTGTTCGATTAGTTAAGCCGGGCCAAAGGGGCCACAAGAGATCGTAGAATTCTGTCAGGTTGCTGCGAATTTCCATGGGAGTAGAGCAAGGCTTCCTCAATAGGGGTAAATGGCATTTTTAACAGCCCATTGTATACGATATATTTTTATTAATAGAATGCTAGCAGCCCCTCCTTTGGCGCATCCCTTGGAGAAGCACGAACTCTGGTGTTTGTTGGGGGCTCTTCGCGCTTCTCTAGGGGGAAAGAAGGAGCTGCTAGCAGTCTATTTTATTTAAAAAACTTCAAAACTAAGACAAGGATAAAGTACTCATAAGCTATTTATTTATTCATACTACAATATAATCACTAAAATACGTTATTCCTCATAATATGAAATCTCATATAAAATACTTTGTTAAATTATATTATGGAAAATATACTTAAAAACACAGGCATTGTCCCTATTTTAAGGCATGCTCATTCAATGTAACATCATGCTTATTCAATTAAATGAATTTTTAGCAAAAAATACATATACATGAGGGAAAAAACTGGCCCTCAAAAAATCGGAAATAGCCATTAATAAAAAAAATATCTGCAGGTATGGGTCATTTACCCAGATCCAAGGTTGGTATGCCACGAAACTTCCACAAATCTCAATTATTTTCAACATGGCCTACATAGCGGCTCTAAAAGGGAAGGGAGTCGGGGGCGAGCAAAAACCGGAAGAAGCATGGCCGCAAGGGGCTCTTCCTCCCTTCCATGCGGCTGCGCTATTTCCGGTTTTTGCTCGCCTTGACTCCCTCCCCTTTCCTTTGGAGCCCCTACACAGGCTATATCCAACAAGGTTTATCATACTATTTACAAGAAGTTTTCCTTGCTATAAAAATGCTGTTTTCATAAAGTTGCTACTTTATGGCAGGTACATACTACTTTTGTGTTAAAAAAAGAAATCATTCCTGCATTATGAGTCTCATAAACAATCCAGGACTTTCCAGAAGAAGGTTTTCCAGGACCTCTCTGGAAAACTTACTCAACAAACAGAGCTACACAGTGGCAAGCTTATAATATTCATGTATTCAAAATTATAAATTCAAAAATTATAATTTTACAGCGGAATTCGATGTATCGCGATGCTCCAATTCCAAGAATCGGTTTTTTGTTTGGGCAATTCTGCGCTGTCACTCAAAAATGGGGGCGGGGCTATGCAAATCACAAGTGGGTTCCGTTGAGGCCCGTCAAGTTCATGTTAATTTGCATAGCCCCGCCCCCATTTTTGAGTGACAGCGCAGAATTGCCCAAAGAAAAAAAAACGATTCTTGGAATTGGAGCATCGCGATACATCGAATTCGGCTGTAAAAGCTGTGGGTCAGAACACATGTAATGTTTACATACCTGCCAACCCCGAAAACTCCAAAACCGGGAGATTGTGTATCAAACACAACAACTGTATGAGAAATTGCAAGGAAATTTACCCAGGAGACAAACAGTAAATATATGGAAAGTTTCAATTTTTTCCCCGGGAGACTGAGGATAAAAACCGGGAGTCTCCTGTGTAAACAGGAGAGTTGGCAGGTATGTGTTTAGTACCAGACAGTGCAGGATCCAAGAACACCTTGGAAGCACCCCTCTGTCTAGACCAAGTGGAAAGAAACATTTTACATCATGATTTTACCTTTGGTATTTTACACAAGACATTAATTAATAGCACTATAAACCTTGTACAAGACTCTTGATAAAATCTGTTACCCTTTTGTCACCAATTATGGCCATATGTTCTGCTTTTGGGAACTCCTTGTAGAAAACCTTTTGCACTTGTCGCTTTTCAAACTCCATACATCCTTCCAAGCTCCGCCTGTTTACAGTTCCATCCCCATCACCAAAGTTAGTCTTGGGGTATGTATCGGGGAATTGCCCCTCTTTGTATTCAAAAGTCGCTGGGGTGTTCACTTGAGTCCCGTACAAGCAGTATAGGGTAACATTAGGCGGCTTTTCAGTCCATACTGGTGGAACTAAGTTGCGAATAGCTTTTCCAACTGGAAACTTGATGTCCTCAAAGAATTGATCCAGGTTTGAGAGTGAGTAGTTTCTTGTTGGGGTGAAGATCACTGTCTGTGTGAGAAAATAATATAGTGTTATATCCAAAGCACTGGAAGATCCAACTCTGCCTGAGGATCTGGTGCTGCCCCCCCTTGGAGATGTGTCCCTCCCTTTTCCCAATCTGCCACTTGCCTTAGAGTCAGCTGCTTCAGGTGTCTTGTGCTAATGGCCATCTATGGCAGTATAATTGGCTTGCCTATTTTATTTATCATTATTATTATTTTTTTTTGGGGGGAGGGGGTAGCCTTAGGGGTTCAAATTACTTTTTTCCAACAAGCATGCCTACCCCTAAGATATGGGAGTATTCCTCTCCTGCCACCCCTTCCCCCTGAGTCTGTTTCCAAAGAGAGAACAAGCTGCTTGCAAAGTTTGTCTTTTTAACTCATGGATGTCCGAAGTGAACTTGTTGTTAGCACGGCCAAAAGAGTCTGGGAACTAGATTACTGCTGCGCCCGTGATCTCTTACCACAGGAAACCCATTAAGACCCAGAATGATGACAAGCCATAGACTAGGCTAGCCAGAGGGCCACCAAATCTTCTAGATATTTATTCAAGATAATGTGTCATCACTGACTATATCAGTTTCAACTTTGTGCATTGACTGCCAAAAAAGTACATTCCCAATATAGTATTATAGTTGATGGCTCACCATCCACAAGTTTGCCATTGCGGCACATTGATTTCAATTTTCTACTTTTTACTAGCTAAGGGTACTAATAAATGAAATCTGAATCCTGGGCAATGTGACTATACTTACTTCATCTTGAGCCCAGAATTTTCCACTTGGTAGAAGAAATAATGATGATTCATATGTTCTTAAAACTTGTCTCAATTTTAGAGGCTCTAAAATGAAGTCTGGAAAGCCAAGATTGGTCCCAGAAGCCATGATTCGGTATAACTTTGCAGCACCACCCCATGCCCCTCCAATAGTGACCAAGGCATGAATGTATTTGTCTTTCCAGTCCTGATCCATATGGTCCAGGAAGAACTTGGTGTACGGGACCCCAAGGCTATGAGCCACAACCAAGACAGGTCCACCATTGTTATTGAACATTTTCTCTACTAGAGCTTTGTAATTGACGAAGAATTCTGCTGCTGAATCTGGAAAAGATATATACAGAGTAAAAAAATGAGATTGAAAGAAAAGGGTCAACATTACAGAAAAGAGGAAAGGGGATTCAAGATATAATTCTGTTTGTTTGGACAGGCTGAGAAAAACATGGTTTGAGGTGCTGATGACTTGAGCAGGGATGTCAACCCCAGACTTCAAAAATCTGGGGACCACCTGCTGCGCAGCAGCAATTCGCGCCATCTAATGCAGCCCATAAGTCCTCCAACCTCTCCTTGTCTAGCGGTCATGTATTTCGACCACTTGGAGTTCCCTCATGATGAGGAGAAGACCCAGAAGACCCTTTCTTTCTTCTTTTTAAATTCTCCTCCCAGAGAAAGACACAGTAAATGTATGGCAGTCCTCTTGAATTCCTCCAAGGAGACGGAGCGAAAAATCTTGAGACTCCCAGCAAAACTGTGAGAGTTGGCAAAAAGACAAAGTATCAGAAAGCCTGAAAGAGGGACGTGGGTCACAATGCAATGGTTTTAGCTGTAACAGGATCGATCTTGTTTAAGACATTGTTCCTTATGTTCAATTGTGTAACATACAATAAGATCACGTAACACAGAGACACAGTCTACCGGTATTGGTGCCAGCAATTTAGCACTTACTAGGGGCACGGCGGAAGTCAAAGGGAGCAGCTTGTAAGTCCTTCTCCTTGATGTAACCAATAGCAACTAGAGCATCAACCATTGGAGCATAGTACTCTCCTGGGTGATCAACAGTTGGGTCTAGATAAGCTACACTTGTTGTCTTCCCAAAATCAGGAACACGAATCTGCACCCCCTCTGGACTGGTCATTCTCTTTTCATTCTCATTGTAAACAAGCCTGTGACAAAGAAATATTGAATGAGCTGTAGTGAATTTATTCAAATAACCGTGATACAGTTACTGGACCCTGCTTTGTGATAACTGTACTGAGATATTATTAAGACATATTGTGAACAAAGTAAAGAGTTCACCTTTCATCCATGACACTATTTTCAAAGACAAAATGATTATTAAAGTTACAAAAGTCCCATGGAAAGGACTGGAAATTCCACAGGGTGGGGGCTAAGGTCAATTTTCCTTTTATTTCCAATACAATCATATCTCTTGCCCCTTCCATGGAGGGGTATGGATAATTTCAGGATTAACAAATTCCAATGTGGGACAAGTTGGGACAGCCAAATGACCTTGCCCTTGAACCCAATTGAATGATCAGTCATGCAAAGCTACCTGATTTATTCTGGATCTCAGCTTCTATCTTTTATTAAGAGGTTACAGAATATTTAAGGAATTTATTGGCAAACAAAGTATTTACCTCATATTGTCAATCCAGCAGTCTATGACTTCAGGTAACAACTCCTCTAAGCTCAGCCAAATGGGAAACCAGTTCACTTTCTTTTCACAAATAAAATGAGGCTGTGTGGTTTTATTAAGTTTGGCCTCCAAACGGCTCCCTCCATCTCCTGGAACTAAAATTTTCAAAGACAAATTAAATCCTGCTGCCTACAGCGTAGCTGCAAAAGATACCCCTTTTATGTTACAGCCAAAGACGCTCAAGCGTCCCCCCGTAGGGTGCAATAATGAGTTGATTCTTGGAATATTCGGTCCATTATTCGATTCAATAATGCTTTTGGCTTGGGAAAACGTCTTTCGATTTGATCTGGGTTTTCGCTTTTTGATTGGATGATAGACGACCGAGGCACTTCTATTTATGGAAAAATCCACAGGGATCCTTTTGTTTGCGAGTTTTGTTTCCAATATGGTGGGCCTGGAAGACTTTAGGAGCCTGGTATATCTCTCCCTCGTTCATTTAGAGAAGAAATTGTTGAATCTATTATCAGGGATATCGAAAGAAGCATAAGCCAATGACTTAAGGATACCGTAAACCTTCGCGGGTGTCATTTTGACGATTTTTTTGTTTTTATCCCAGTCGATAAGTTAGGGTAGGAACTTCAATATTACAAAAAAGAAAATTAAAATAACTTATATTTCACGAAGAAAAGTAAGAAAATCTAGTTTTCAACTGTATTGCGTTACATGATTCAGGTTCTATAATCTTTTAATCTTGTTTACTTAGCCTTCGGGTCAGGAAATTGGCGCTTCTTGCCTGGCATGTTCTTGCCTGGCTTTCTTCGTTGAAGAGGCACTTTGCCCATTATTTATCAAAATTTGGCTGCTGGAAATGGTCGAAGATATTAGAGAAAGCGATTACCACAAGTACCAAAGCTCAAGCACAACATGAAATCTGAGCACAGTAATACTTTCCCGCGCACAGAGAAGGCTTGTCTCCAATTGGCCGATCGTGTCACGTTTGTTTGCTCTCCTGCTGTTAGCGCTTCAGATGTTGACACAACTTCAAATGGCTATAACTCGGTATTGATTTTGCTGCCGTTTCAATGGAAAGACCCAAAATGTTTGCCCACAAGGATTTGCACGATTGCTTTCAAATTTTGCGAGCAGCTAGTCCAAGCTTTGATCTTCGAAAGTGTGTCGGCGATTTTTGATATTTTGATTTCTCGCACTTTTATTACTGTTCAAAGGCCGAAACTCGTCAAATAAATGAACCTTCAACTTTTGGAAGTTCTTATTCTGGAATGGATTAATATATTAAAAATAGCCGACACACTTTAGTCATTCAATGAGTGTTGATTGATTTAAGACAGAATTGAAGCCAATGCGCGCCGTATTTCTATACGAACATTTTGCATATTTAAATCGCACCTTTTTATCGTTTTCCTTTCCGCGTTAGAGCAGATTTCGAAAAAACAGAATAAAAACTGCGTCGTCATAAACTACGTTTAGTAAGCTTTAAAATGATATCTAGTTTTTTGGGGTTTATTTCAATGCGCCGCGTAGAGAAATTTTGCGCGAAGGGTACCCGCGAAGGTTTACGGTATCCTTAAGAGTGTCGCAGCGTGGTATCAGGAAGGTAATCTAGCCAAAATCTGACTTCAACTTGAAAGAAGTTTTCCCAAGCCTATTGCATATTGAATTGAATAATGGATCCAATATTCCAAGAACCAACTCATTATTGCACTCTAGAGGGGGACGCTTGAGCGTCTTTGGCTGTAATACTTACAAAGTTTTATTTTTACCCCAGGACCACTGATGCAAACAATTATTTTCAAAGAAATGCAAGAATGACAATTTACAACAAAAACTGAGCTGAGGGACGCAAGGATCAAATTTCTAGAAAAACAGACTTACTTTCTAATAGTGTTTCAAATTTCTACTTTCGCACTCGTGACTCTCACTTGCTTGTAACATCAGTTTTGGTTTCATGTGAAGATCGGGTTATATAAACATAACTTTGATTTCGAAACGAAATAAGCGAGAAACTAAGAGATTTCCACAAGAAAATTTTTGGATAATACAGTTGGGATCTAGGAAAATAGGAATATTAATTATCGCGCCAACAAATATGAAAATTAATGATTAACTGAAGCATGTGTTCAGTTTGCTATCTCGTGTAATACTATACTGGGAAAACCCCATACACTTCCCAGAAATGTTTACAATAAATATATTCTTGACGTAGTTGGCTTGTAGCACTAGAACCACCCCCAATATATCCTTAAACCCGGAAAGAGCAATACAAGTAAAAAGACCAAAACAACTCATAAACCTTGGAAAATGAACAGTTTTCAGTGGAAAGTGCAACATTCTACAAGCTACAACGTGGTTTTGTTTTCAAGTGATCGAGCATATAGATGTGAGAATCTGGAGCTAAAACCAGAAAAAATTGCGGAAATTTTGGCTTACCTAGCAAGATCGGAAGCTTGCAATTGCACTGAAGTATTAAAAGGCTTAAAGAAGTAGACATGAGGGTAAAATCGATCTTGTTTTGCACCCCATGGCGGAAAAAAGCGCCGATCGCAGGTCGCTATGTGTTGCTTTTGTCAGGTCGAAGGGAAGTCACGTGGTGTGGCGTGAATTCCAGGTCTACCACAGGATACCCAAAATCCAGAAACAAAAATCTAATTTGCCCCTTAAATAGTCCATTACACTTTTAGAGTTCTTTTTTTATAAATTTAGACTACATAGTCGTTCACTTTAGTGTGCTTTTCGTTTTTCTGTTTGAATAGCGCATTTATTATCATTCGATTCTGGGCTAGCTGTGGTATAATCTGAGCCAGCGATTTTAAGGCCAGCAAAGCATCAAGCTCGCATTGGCTGCCGGGAAAATTTAATATGGCGGGAATTTCGACTTCACTTTCACATCTTTATTCAAACGTTTCCGTGCAGAAAGATCTTAAATACTGTTCTGAATGTTTGCTGAACACATGGCTAAACAAAAACAGGGAACCAAGCATCGAAAAGGCATGATTGTTTACCTGTAGCGACGATGAGTTGGGATAAATTCAGCGAACTAAAGGTATAAAAGGGCTTCTGCAAGTTTCACACTTTCTGACAGTTTACTAATAGTTTCATCCCGGGGGGGTTCTTCACATGTCGACCTCATAGGGGTGCTCGTCGTATTTTTTAGGGGTCAAAATCGACTCTCAGGTATTTTTAGGGGGTATCGGAGAAAAATTGTGGCTTTCACTAATAAATGGTATTTTTGAGGGGTACGCAAATGAATGAAATGGTCCCAAAGCAAGTAAAACGTTTTCTTTCTTGGTCCTTGTTCATTTATAGCTCTAAAATAAGCTTGTTTTGAGATGGGAAACAATAAACAATAACAAAAAAGGTTTATTGTTGGTATTTTTTAGGGCCGTCATTTTGTTTATAAGGTATTTTTTAGGGGTTTGAGTTTTATGTCCTGGTATTTTTTAGGGTATATTTTCCGATGTCCCGACGAGCACCCCTATCACTCTTACATGGGAGAACCCCCCCGGGAGTTTCATTGATTCTTGCATGCATTAGTCTTGTGAAAAAGATTGAAAAAGCTTGATTCATGCTAG
The DNA here is from genome assembly GCA_033964015.1 of Scolanthus callimorphus. Lineage (NCBI taxonomy): Eukaryota > Metazoa > Cnidaria > Anthozoa > Actiniaria > Edwardsiidae > Scolanthus > Scolanthus callimorphus. Next base: position 24,722,707 of record CM066917.1, read on the forward strand.
AAGTAGCCATGGATATTCGGCAACATGCTGTGCCTTTCCTTTGCTGGTTTAATTGTTTCCCATTCCTTTCTTTTTTATTCACTTTTCTCTCTGTCCCTTTTCCCTATTGTGTGGTTCCAGAAAATATCCATCCCCTCCCCCCACGTAAAGGTGTTGAGAAGTGACCCCAATGCCCCTCTGGAATCTCCAAAGTAAAATACAGTTAGTATTCCTCTTTGCTCCGACAAAGGGCTAATGTTTGAAACGTCAGCAAAACACCATTTTTCCATGGCGTTTAACATAAATCTCAACCTTTGGTTATTATTGTTCATGTTCACGTCTCTGCCGATGCAGACCACCTAGTTTTCCCATAAAACTAGTCATACCACAGTATTTGATGGAAGAAATCAGGTAAATTGACCCTTCCACCCCTCTGGAATTTCCAATAGCTTCCATGAGGGGGGGGGGGATATTATCTGGAACCACACATTTAAGCAGACAACAGATGGACTTAACTCAATATTGGCATTGGGTTTGTTTTTGCTTTGCCAGGGTTTTGCAGGGAAATCTTCTTTCCAAAGGAAAAGGCAACAGAAATATGGTAGGTGCCCTTAATCCCAGAAAGCATGTTAAACTGTAAATAGATTTTTGAAACATTTTATTCCATGAAAGTGTTGGTTTGCCTGAATATCTTGGGGTAAGTTACTAAGCAAGCCTTTTCACAAGATAAACAAGTGCGAATCAATAAAATGTAACAAAAAATCTACTTTATTGTTCCCTAAATTTTTCAAGTAGCTTGTAACTGCTATATATCACACATATACAACACATTTTAAGAATCCCAACTGGCTAGGAGGCAAATCAAGTTGAGTTACAAAGAATGCTTGGGAGCCAGTCAGAGGGGCCTCAAACTGGGGTCATCTGGTTGCAAGGATGACACTATGACCACTCAGCTGCTCTGTGTCCCACAACAACCAACACCAACTCAAGCATTCATCAGAAAAACAAACAGTTCCAATCCTACTATATGGTGGTACTATAGTCATAAAAGTATAAAATGAATATAACTTTAATATGTATATATTGTGTCTCTTTACAGGAGGTCAACAGCCAGTCAAGAAAAGAAAGAAAAACAGTAATGATGCTTCATTTACAGTAAGATGACTGTGTGTTATTTCTGTCATGCTAAAGGAATTCCTCCATTTTTGGGGTTTTACCCTGATTTCCAGGCTATTTTGATATTTTTTGACATTGAAAACATCAATTTAATTCTCTTCAGTTTGGATCTTGTGAGGAGGACATTGAGGGTTTCTCATCAGAGGAAGATGTGCAAGAGAAAGGCCAAGCGAAGCCAGAGCAAGCACAAGGAAAAAGGTCAAGCTCATTATGCTTTTATGAAAACTACCCCCACTCAAATTCTCTAGTATTGAATCCTTGGCTTAAAATGGTCCTTTAATTTTATTTTTTGCAGGAAGCTGATTTTATCAAGTAAATATGGAAAGGTAACACAAGAATTGTACTCTTGCAGAGCTTAGCTTTCTATAGACAGATTTTCCATTGTATTGATCTTCATATATTATTTTAGTGTCACGTCACTCAAAAGAGGAGTTCAGGAGTAATATGAGAGGCATCAAACTTCAAAATTCTTGATCCAAATAGGGTTAAATCAAATCTTCTCTCTCATCAGATACTCTCTTCCAATAGACCGATCCCTATTTTGACCATAGCTCCGCCCACTCATAGCAAACAATAGGAAGTTTTCCCTACGGAATTCAAAATGTCCGAGCAACAAACTTGAATATCTAAGATTTTTCAATAATTATTCAGCTTTTCAAGATAAAAATATAAAATCCAAATTGCATGCAACAACTTCTAACACCTCCCTGCAATCGGTGTCTTTTCCGCGCTCTATGCCAAAGATAAAATTTGGCTTGTCCGACGTAGCAACAGTAACTAGGGGTATAACAATGAATGCGGGATCTGTGAATTGAGCCACTGAGAACTTAAATCATCCAGTATACATGAAACGATAGAATTAATCAAGTACTTTTCTCCCCTCATATCTTCTATCTCCTTTAGACAAAAGCACCCACTCCTACACTGTGTATCCAAGAGATCAAAGATGCAAACAAGCTGCTGGATTCTGATTCTGATGATTCAGTTAACAATAACAACAAGAGAACCTCGTCTATTCACCTGTAAGTGCATGCCCAATCCATATCCTTGTGCAAATCTTTTCTGGCCACCATAACCTAGCGACCCTTCTCAGACATCTATTGATGAATGATTGTATGAACTTTTCCAAGCATTGACATGCCATGTAATATCACAATACCATCTTTAACAGGTCTGGTTTGGCTGAACGGCTCCAGCGACTCGTCAATCGTGAAAAGTCTGACAGAGCATTTTGGCTTCACAAGCAAACGGAGCGTAAGGACTCAGAGGAGTGTATGTATAAACATTACAAACTGAAAACAATAATTTATAAATACTGAGTTTGTTTCTCTGCCCCACCTCTTTAATTTTTATATTAATGGGAGTTCTGCTTGACAAGTAGCTATAAAAAGCAATGTCAGTCTCTTTTAATTCATCAGTTTTAGATAGTTCCTCGGGAGACACCAGTACCGTCACTGTACAAATACTGACTCTGACCTATCAGTACTCTCTGCACCTGTTGAGGTGCTACATCCTGTCTGATGATGATTCTGGCCAAATTCAACAACCACCAAGAATAGTGGATGTGGTGTTTGACAATGAGACAATGAAGCAGCTTAACTGTGAGGCAGGATCTGTTGTGAGAATTTACCCACCCTGGTAAGACTAAGAATAAGATTCTTTCACATTCAGGAGGGGGAAGATTCCCCCCACAATATTCCAGAATGCTCAATTCATACATTTACTTATTTTAGTCCCAACATTGTTTTCATAGTTTATAGTGTATTTCTCACTGTGCTACCCTCCCCATTTTGAAAGTGTACTCCATCGTCTCCCTGGCTCAAATGCAGGGAAAGAGGAGGGGTGTGAAGATGAATTGTGAGGCAACATTGCTTTATTTAAGCTGTAGCAAATCAGTTAGCCCTCATGAATGGTTCTTGTACCTTTTGATGTCTTCGTTGTTTTTATTTTCAGGAAAAAACTGGAAATGTCCTGCTCAGCTTACCCTATGATACTGTGTACCTATCACTGTGAAAGACTACCCACCCCTCCAGGGACACCTCCTGTGATTGACATACATGCATTGACTGGTAAGGCAGCCAAATGGTCTCTAAAGCCCACAGTTCAGGCTGACCTGGCTATTACATTTTGTTTATTTCAGAGTCTTGTCTACCCGTAACACGGCAAGACCAGCGTCCCTCTCTCAAGACCTCACCACGAAAGGTACTTGCATGCACTGTAGATATGCCATGCATCTATTTTGGGGTATTAAGAAACAAACTATTTTGCTCTTTTCTGTTTTATTAACTACCTTCTGCAAAAATTCCTGAAGATCTTGTTGTAACCACTTAAATTTAGATCAGCATATAATAATTTGTTATACATCCTCCACGTGTCTACCAGCCCTCCAGATTTTCATGGGAGAATCCAGATTTTTTTTTACCAATTCTGTTGATCTCGCGGGTAGAACCTTAATTCTCCAGATTTTAGATTTTGGCAGTTGTCATACCTCTACGAACTGGGAATTCAGACTTTTAAAGACCCTGTAATTAATTCCTGTTGGTCCACCTTGGAGTTAGTTTGCATCCCTGTCTAGATATCTGCTGTTCCCAACTCGACTGACAAGATAAAAGGTTGCCAAATCACCATGACTTCCTTTTTCACATTAACCTTTCGTGATCTTTTCTAGAACTTCCACCCAACCAAACTCCTTTTTGGAGAAGAAACCTCGTCTAGTACATCTAGTAATTCAAGCCTGGCAGCCGTCACCCCTTCGGAAGACCTCCATACTGATTACCGTGAAAAGAGAGTGCCACGTGATACACGGCACGTGCCTGAGCAACCTACAACAATCATGAGGGCAATTGAATCCCAAGGGGGATGTAGTGAGGAGCGTGTTAGCTTCAGAGCTGCGGTGCAGAGGGTGTACTGGAAGAGAGTTCGAATCGCAAGACAAGGCACGGAGGAAAGGTAGACTTAGATACATCTATTGTTACAGTCATGTGTTGCTATCCTGTATATTGAAATCCTAAGCGTCTGTCAGGGCAGGTTTCTGATTGGCTGATTTTTTCCCGCCACTTTTGGCGCGCGCGCGTTCAATACAGGAAGCCCGCAATAAATAATTTGTCTAGCTACGAATTTGAAGGTTACGGGGACTTCTCCCTATTTTTTTTCAGTGATAAATTATCTTTAAATATTTTAAAACCCTTTCGTCACAAGGTGACGGGTTATTCTCTGGTAACCTATTATTTTCGGATGTGTCTGCGCGAGGCAATGTTTCTTCTGATTGGTTGAATTTCTCCCGTCTAAATTCCCGCCATTTCAGTTTCTTCTGATTGGTTGAATTTTTCCCGCGTAAATTCCCGCCATTTTTGAAGCGCGAAAGTTTTGCTCGCGATTTTCAGTCACGCTCAGCGCACCACTGGGCTGAGTCTCCCTAGTACTTGAGTGTGACTGGAAACTCGAGAACAAAACACGGCGTGTAGGTGAATAAAAGCGCGCGTAACAAAGACGTCTCTTGTATTTAATGGACGATCTCCAAATATGCGAATATGGGACTGCACGCAGTCTACAACGAACGCACCCACAATCAAGGTTTCTGCATTTTCAAGGCTTTGAGCGTTTCACAGCCCAGAAAACCCAGTGCGCTAGTCATTAAAAGTATCTGCGTCAATTCCATGATCGGCTAGCTGACATAGTTTTGTTCTATGTGTTTTCAGTCCCGGCCAGATAAGACCTCATTGTCTATTTGAGTCAATTCCATGATCGGCTAGCTGACATAGTTTTGTTGTTTTCAGCCCCGGCCAGACCTCACTGTCTAGCAAGATTATTGCGCGAGCGCGAAGCGGAGAAGAGAGAGAAGAACTGAGGTAAGGTACCCACAAAAGAAATAGCCTTGCGTTGCGTTACTCCGATCCGTGCGCCTGCGAGGAGACCATTATATTGACAAGTGCGCTATACAATAGGCCACTTGCACTAACTGGGTCACGTGACCCAAATCCAATACATTGTAAGGAAAAAAATTCAACTCGCGCTGCCATTTGCTCTAGTTTAGAGATTTTATGCTGAAACTTCAGTTTCTGGCTATTTCTGGAACGGATTGTGACAAAACATCTCGGTGAGAGGTAGTTGGGGTCACCTGACCCAGTTAGTGCAAGTGGCCTAATGCGTATATTCCTCACTTTCTATTTTGGCCTATTTATAGATGGTTCCTTCTGCTGCAAGATAATAGTAGAACGTTCTGTGAGGTGGAGCTCCCGGCCGATCTCCTTGCGAGGCAAGACATGGGATGGTAAGCTAAACTCGAACAATGTTCAAAGGGATTATTAGGTCTTTTCACAAGCTGATGGAGTCGGATTGCGTATTGGGCTTTTTTATTTCTTGTTAGGCTGAACAGTTTCCAAACTTGGAAATTTGATACACTACGCTTAACCAAGGAAGTGTTACCTTTTTGGAGTCGAGCTGTGATTGGCTTATTCGTTCCGTCTCCGTGTACACTTCTTCAACTCAATTTTCACTGGAATGTAAGCGACGGAGGAGGTGAAGTTTACGTCTACTTCTCCGTCTCCGTCATTGAATTTTCACACGAAAATAAGCGTCCGTCCTTACGTCTCCTTCTTTGCTTACTACACTAGTTTAAAGCAGGCTTTACTTGTTTTCTACCCTGCGAGCAGTGATTTCCTCCCTCGCTAGCCGCCGGCCTAAGAGAGGAGGAAATCACTGCTCGCAGGGTACTTGTTTTCATGAGTGTTTTCCAATTCTTGATTGTCACTTTGTCTTGCAGGTCATCCTGTGTCCTTGGAGGTGAGGGAAAGTCGTTTGTGTTTTCGGATCTGGTGGTGAAAGGGCGGACTAACAAGACCAGGTACGGCTATGGTGGAAACAACCATGTTCCGCTATTCTCTTGAGGATTTTGCCATTGGGAATAATATGGAAAGAAAGGGAGCTACTGTAGGGTACATTTTTTGTTCTTTGTCATGGCGCCAATAGACCAAATCGGCTAACGGTGTTTACATCTTGTTGCCACCCAATTCAGATCATGTGATGATTCCTTTGGGTGGATACTTTTGTTAGTTCTGCACATACACTCGTGCACTCGGTCGAGTGAGGAAAATTTGACAATTGTAACCACCCAAAGGAATCATCACATGATCTGAATTGGGTGGCAACAAGATGTAAACACCGTTAGCCGATTTGGTCTATTAGTCTTTCTGACTAAAAACGTGATTGACGTGATCGGCGTTTTATGCGGAATGTTTGCATAAATAGTTGAATCCTTAACGAGTGGCTTGTCGTATCTCCTTGTAGATCACCAGGTCTGTTTTCCTTAATGGACTCCCTGTGGAATAAGGATACATCGATGACTTCAAACAATGACGATGTCACTGAACTTCTTGGTCACAAGGTAATAAGGAAACAAGGAAAATATTAAATCCTTTTCAGACAAAATGAACTCGGGCTCTCACCCTTAACAAGGGACAAAATCTATGAGAAAAATTTATATATATATGTACAAGAATTTCATAATAGAATTAATATTATAATTTTAAGTACATTATTGAATATTGTAAATTTTAGATATATTGTATTTTTTAGTCCACGCGCCCCTTGTGGAAATCAGCTGAAGTTGTCGGGGCAAGCGTGTTAAAATAAAGTGTTACTACCTCTACTACTTATAATATACAGGGCAAAATACTCGATGCTGATTGGCTAAGAGCGAGGGTATTTTTTCTTCATTGAGGGCAAAATTACTTTGCTCACGTCTGAATACGAGCAGTCAACACGTGCGCTGAATTTTGCCCTTTTATATCATAAACAAGTAATCGCATGGGTTCCTCGTAAAATTAGGGATTAATTTCACTTGTGTTTTCAATTTTGGAAAAAATTGAAAACACTCGTGCAATTAATCCCTAATTTTACTCGGCCCATGCGATTACCTATACTAATACGCTTGCGCCACTAAAGACACAAAGACGCTACACATTCAATCTCGTTCCCAGAGCCCGCGTATCTTTTAGGCCGCTGGCTCGAAGATGCACGGGTTCTGGATACGAGATTGCTGCACATTCTTCTGTCTCAATCTACCTTCACTAGGTCTAGCCATATGCATAGGAGTGGACGAGTTTATTTTTACACTGTGGATTTTGAAAGGGAAATTGGTGCTTTTGGGTTGGTACTAGTGAGAATGTTGGCGTCCAACGCGTGCAGTGCGATGGCGGCGCACTTTCTTTTTGAGAGAGGGAACATAATTTGTAAACATGGCAACTAGTTCTCGCGGGATTTAAAACCTATTGGCGGGCCCTTCGTACGCCCACCAATAAGTGATCAAAGCTCTTGTTGATGGGCTCCCTGTGCTTCGTACGCCCACCAATAGGTGATGGAGACTCCTGTTGATGGGCTCCCTGTGCTTCTGACGCCCACCAATAGGTGATGGAGACTCCTGTTGATGGGCTCCCTGTGCTTCTGACGCCCACCAATAGGTGATGGAGACTCCTGTTGATGGGCTCCCTGTGCTTCTGACGCCCACCAATAGGTGATGGAGGCTCCTGTTGATGGGCTCCCTGTGCTTCGGCCGCCCACCAATAGGTGATGGAGACTCCTGTTGATGGGCTCCTGGCCGTCCACACAATTGTTTGGGGTTAATTTAAGGTGAACATGCGGCATTTGTTCGCTTCAGGTCAATGACTGCGCGCGACCCTGTGCTCCTCCTTGTTGTTCGTACACGTTGCGAGTGCAAGAGTACAGTCAAGCGACCTGCGGTGATTTGGAGAACAACGGTGAGTTAGGAGTAATATTTCCCTCATGATATGATAGACATAACTTACCTACGAGCATGGTTCCGCGCTAGTGTATCCAACTAGAAATGTATCATAGACATACTAGAGCAGATTTCGTATTAGTGTGAAGTACCGTGACAAAGTTGTTCCGCGCCGCGACCGTGACCGCGACTACGCGATTTCATTGGCGATTTCATTCCATTTTACATCAGGCCAGGTTCCGTACCGCCACCGCGACAGTACCGCGGCACTTTTCACAGTCATACGAAATCTGCTCTATATGTGAGATTAATACACTTGAACGTAGTACATTTGTCGTTGTGTTACTTTATTATAACAGGCCCTGCAAGACAAGTTTCCCTATACAAGCAGCCCTGCTTTATTAACCTGTACGGACTGAGAAGGCCAACGGCAAAGGGAGACACCTCGTCACGTGTATCTTGCTGGTGTCGAGTCCTCTGTAGCCGACGGACATGTCACGGCCAAGTTGAAACGAGGTGGACTGGTACCCAGCTGTTTGCAACGGATGCTTCTCTACAGCGCATGCGCACAGGGGAGTCCCCATGTCGGTTTTGTAAAATAGAAGTGCGAGCTTCGAATGGAGTGACGAAATCCGTGCAAAATGCTCTACATCGGTCGGGGAGTCTGCTGCTTCTAAAGGATTTGGTCTACACATTTTGTGAAGGTACTGAAACATCAGAAATGTACTCCCCTTCCTTTGATGTAGAATCCCCACCCAAAATATTGAAGGTTTTCTTTCCCTTGCCCTGTCCTTTCGATGTCGAGGAATCCCCCCCCCCCCCCCCGTGCGTGTAGAAAGGCCGTTTCACATATTTTAGTATCAGATTTCTAGAAGAAGATCTGTTTTATCAATATCAGGGGGCTACAAAAAGAACATGCCTATGAATGCTAGAAAGTTTGGGTCTGGAATTTTTGTTTTACATCATTCCCCATTTCCCCTCCATCATTCCCGCCGACTTAGATAATGAGCAGTCTCTAACGTAAGAGAGGTTGCCCAAGGCACTAATTTTTATACCACAACGCGCGCGTTTCTCGAATTCTGACTAAATTTGGGGGCTTGGCGACCAAATTTTTCGCCGGCCTAAGAGAGGAGGAAATCACTGCTCGCCGGGTACCAAGATTTTCGAGCCAATTGCCAAATGGCACCCCATCTTTCTAAGTTCAGCTGAGATCCACGTTTGTATGGCGACTAAATATTGTTTTCTGGTCGCCAATGGCACGTAGCGAAAAAAGTGAATGTTGGGCCCTGGGACATAGCACGGAAAATCAGAGGACATTTGTTAAGTCCATCGATATCTTAATCTCTTTATCGATCTCTTGGTGAGAATTGCTATTAATCGACACAGATGAGTACTATGCATATGCGGACTCCTTCACCGTCATCCAGAAGGCCGTACCAGACCCTTCTCTTGGGGATATGGAGAAGGTAAAGCGTTTAAAGAGCCATGTTGGCCACTCCTTTGTTATTTTTTTCATTCCATATTAGCAGACGAATTCCTTGTGGAGATCGCGAAATAACCATCTTGCATTCTTCATTTACCGAATTCAATCGAAAAGGTTGCATTTCTTTCCCAAAATCAGGAGATTGAAAGGGATGGTTTCTCGGATTTGGTATGTCGCTAAGCGGACAAAATGACCTCATTTTTGTTTTCAAAACTAAGGTACTTACGATCCGAGATGCAGAACCATAACGTCGCAAATTGAATTCCTATAACAATCTTTGGTGGACGTCCGCACTCCCAGTATCAATATGAACGGAGCATGCTAGCCGGCTCTCCAGTGGGGTTTTTCAGATAAATCTCATATCTGAAAAACCCACTGGAGAAGCCGGCTAGCATGCTAATGTGGACGAAATAAATACATACCCTGTCTTCTGGGATTTTTGTTTGTCTTTTTTTGTTTGCTGATTACCCTTTCCCCTTCTTCCCAGGGCGAGGTGGTAACTGTTCCAGTCGGTATATATACTGAGCTCATGTCACTACCATTGAGAGGTTCCTTGTCGCCTTTATCTGGCGCTTCTCTTGGCGACTCACTTTGCTTAATTGAAGGTTAGAAAATCGTCAACTAGTTATTTGTTGTTGTTATCTTGTAGCCTGCCAGCCGGCTCTCCATTGTTTTTTTTTTCCGGATATTTGATTTTTTTGGCACGCGGGATTCCTGTGTCGCGGGGGAAAACAGGAATCCCGCGTGCCAAAAAAGTTAAATGTCCGAAAAATCCCACTGGATAGCGGGCCCGCAGGCTATACATTTTGTAATACGGCAGAGTGGCCAAGAGTTTGAGTCCCCGCTCTGGTCCTTGACCATTATTTGTGCATAGCCGACTTGGTTTGCTTCTCGGCCAGTTGGGCGGGTTCTTAAATGTGTGATACTCGAAGAAACTAGCTGTAATGGCTGTATATCAGCGGCTACGAGCTACTCTAAAATTTGAGCTAAAAACAAAGTACACTGTTTTTGTCGTGTCTCGCTGCCAGGATTGTCAACTGTTGGCGACTTACCTTTCCAATCTGTAGGTTTTAAAAAAAAATCCCTTTTTACAGTCGAAGCTCTCTGTGCAACCGCTCTCGTAAGCGACCAGCTCCCATAATGACCATTTTCCCGAAACCCCGTTTGAATTGTCACATAAACTCTGTTATTTCAAGTTCTCGTAAGCGACCGCCTTATCGATGCGACCAGCTCCGTTAGCGACCACAATTTCAAATCACCAACAGAGATTTTCTATTGTTTTTTAAAGCGGGACTGTCACGGTACGCGCATGCTCGAGCAAAGACCGCCGATCCCAATCTCGTACCCAGAGCCCGTCATCTTTTGGCCAGCGGCAAGAATCAGGGCTCTGGGGGAATCGATTTTTTTAAAACCCAGATTCTGGGTTTCCGGTTTGATTGTTGTATGAAAGTTCGTTACGTTTTTGACCTACCACGCATGCTCACAAATCGGATTCCCCCAGGGCCCTGAATCTTGCCGCTGACCAAAAGATGACGGGCTCTGGGTACGAGGTTGCGCCGATCCCATAACTATCATTCAAAACGGGATTCCCTGTTTAAATAAACCAATCACGGGACACTTCGTTTTCGCGGGAAAGTAACCACGCCTCGCGCGACGTCGCCTCAGTGAAAACATAATTTGGAGTTCATTCGTCAGGAGGCGACATTATGGTAAGTTTTTAGGGGTTTTTAGGCAAATGAGCTGCAAAATCGTTGTCTGAGGTGAAGATACCGTAGCCCTTGAACAATTTCCATGTCTCGTGGACCCTTTTCGATATCCAGATCCTGCTTTTATTGTGTTCCCAAGCCATTTTGGCGTAAGGACGACCTCGATTAGGCCTTTCTTGTTGGTCAGCCATCAGTGAAAATGACGCTCGAGTCTCATTCAATTTAAAACGACAAACAATATTGCATCGACTCCAAAATTTGGTCACGATACTAAGGAGATCTCAGGAGAGAATACCCGTTAAGAATTAAGGGTAGATGGACCCCGAAACAACAAGATTTGAACGGATTCTACCAGCGTAATTCCTCCCTCTCACAGCCATCGTTCCGGCCCGGACCAAAGTGATCAAAATTCGCACATGCGCGTACCGTGACAGTCCCGCTTTAAGCTCTCGTAAGCGACCACAGAACTTTTTGTCTTTAAAACATCAGTCATCGTCTCCAAAAAAAGCCAAACTGATACAAGCTGCACCGGTGAAATGCTATTTTCTATGTACATATTTGCGGTCATCTATTCTTAATTAAACTCGGGAAATAAATCAAACAATTTTAAGCATTAGCATCACATGATATTTTCTAGATTTATCGTACTAAGCTCTCGAAAGCGACCAACAGCTATTGTTCAAGTAGGAAGCCGCTTGGTGGTCGCTTACGAGAGCCGTTCTCGTAAGCGACCAGCTCCGTTAACGACCGCAATTTTCAGTTCCCGAGGTGGTCGCTTACGAGAGCTTCGACTGTAATCTGTAAATCAGGGCCCGACACTGCGACCATGTGGTCGCCAATGGCGACTAAATTCGGGGGCTTGGCGACCAAAATTTTAGATAGTCGCCAATTGCCACCCCATCTTTCTGAGTTCAGCTGAGATCCACGTTTATGTGGCGACTAAATATTTGCATCTTGGTGACTAATTGTTTAAATTTGTCGCCAATGGCGCCAAATTAAAAAAAAAGTTAAAAAGTAACGGTCTGCTCCTAAAAAATGCCCTTCAAAATAAGCTGTCAACAATATTAGCTCGGGCGAAAAGATGGCGACTATATTTTTTTCATTTAGGCGCCAATGGCACCTTGGAAAAGGTAATAACAGACCTTGTGTTAAGTTCAATTTCATCTTTGTCTCTGGCTAGGTATGGTGCTTGGTGTTGACGAGGACACGGCGTGTTGCTGGCTTGTGTGTCCCACGTGTATCTCAGCGGATCTCATAGAAAGAACAGGGTATGTAACTATGGAAGGGGTGAGTCATTCGGAAAGAGGACAAATAGTATGGGGCCAAGAATTGACCCTCGAGGGACACCGAATGACACAGGTCGACTTGTTGGATACCCCATGGAATGACCACGCGTCAACTCCGGTTGTGAGATAAGATTGAATAGGTTCCCGCCAGAAACCAAACTGAGCCAGTTTCTGGGTTAGTTTTCGGTGACTTACTCTGTCGAAAGCCTTTGACATTAAGTAGCGGTCCGTCTAGGAACGATAGCGTGAACGGCTATCGGGAATTTGAGTTATGCTTGTGTAAATTTTTAAATTGTTTAATTTCTAAAAAACTAATGGGCTTGGTCAACAAATCCTGGCCTTCTGATTGGTTGACATTTGTTTTTCACCGTTTTTGTAGCGAAATACTTCGTTTGCAGTGCTGAATTCTTTCCGAATAGGTCTTCCAGATATGTCCGAGCATTTCGTTGGTTCGATAAGAAATCGAGTGTGAGCATCCCTAGACGACCACTGTTTCCGCGGCCCTATTGTTTTCGCTATAGTTCTTAGACGGAGCGCTACTTAAACTTGATAGACGCGTTCATGCACTCATATGCATCGTGAGTAATCAGCCGTCTCGTACCCAGACCCTTTCCGGGTTTCTACGGTACGCAATGGTTTTTGGGATAGTTTTTACAGGCGCACAGAGAGTTATGGTATAGCGCATGTCCCACAATTCATTGCGCGCCGTGTCTAGAACTCCTTCCCAGTCCCTACGGCTCAAAAACAATTTTGTAAGTAATTGATATCTAGGTCCTGTTATATTTCATGCAGGTTGCCGTACTTCTGCTCTATTTGCCAGTGCGATGTCAAATCCCCAGTCACTAAGACTCATCTCGAAGTGTTCATTGAGTGTGAGTCGTGGCAGGACGCTCGAGTTCGTGTCAAGGTACCGCTCCTATGAATAACCGGGTTGTTTATAAATGCCGAGGGGTAACGCGCATCTTTCTTGTGCAGAGACGCGCGCGTAATTTTTTTTTTTTCAAGGCGCACCCCTGTCTTTCTCATTCTCGAATCCAGAGCTCCCCGACTCGTACCCTCGCGGGGGAGGCGCTGGTGACAGCCACTGACGCATGCGCGAGATTTAATACAGAGCCGTTGAGAGAAAGACCTTTGAGCGCATGCTCCAAAGCTCAAAATCAGCCAATCAGCGACGGCCCTGGATGGATGTTCCCAGAGCCTCCCCTGCGAGTAGACGAGTCGGGGAGCTCTGGGTACGAGAATATGTCTTATTGTCTGTCTTAGCGCAGGGCACCTGCGCTAAATTGTATGCGCAGGTCACCTGAGTCTAAACTGAATGCAAGATCTTTCGAAGCGTCTCTTTCCTCGTAGCTTTTCCGTTCATTTGATTTATCGTAAACAGACTTTTCAAGTTGGCAACTTTGCTTGCAGTCACACACTTAGATTATTGTCATACCATTATTATCTATTATTGTATACATACCACGTCGGGTTATCAATAAAGAGACGCCCGCCCTTACTGGTTAGTATTAGTAATGTAGATAACGATAAAATATTTTACACTAGTTCAGTATGTTAGAGTATAATTTTGTTTTTCGTTTTCCAGCTCTTGCAGACAACAGTTGAGAAACTTTACCGGTGTCGTACCAGGAAAGTGAACAGGTAAGACATGGAACTTCATCGGCCAATAAATTAAAACCCATTTTACCAAACAATCTTCTCCATCGTCTGCTTTTTTAATTACATTTCGTAAAGCGTGCTTTTGATTGGCTTCAATTGACTCAAAATGGTTGGGGATAGCCTCCCTGTACTCTTAAAGGGGCTGCGTCACGGTTATTTGAATTTATTATTCAGCACATCGATGCACTGCCCAAATATGGTCATTGGAACGCCAATAGCTGTCTTCTGTACATGACAGCTATCCTGCGATATCCGTCTCTGAGGAAAATGTGATGTTTTGAGCTCGTAAATAATACACAAAAGTCACTTTTTTCGGGGGGTTTTGTGCTATCGATGTGCTGAATAATAAAACCATTATCCTGCTCGATTTTGCAGAATATCGTCTGATTTTAGCCAACTCGGGACTTCGTCCCTCGTCGGCTAAGTATCAGACGATATTCTGCGCAATCTCGCAGGATAATGGTTAAATACATTCGTAAATTGGTATATAATCATCCCTAAATCACTGTTGCTTGACATCACCTGATATTAGCCTAATGAGAAATGCAGGTAGGTTTTGTCTGCAAGACTGCCCATTTTCATACAAATTTTGATGTAACTTCAAACTTTGACAACTGTTCATCCAAACAAGATTTCAAAAACTCCTTGTTGCAATCCGTTTCCATCCGCTCTGTAATAGGTCCATGAATCCTGCAATCATGATCGATTTGTAGTTAAAGGGCCATTTAACAAACCTAGACTAGTAGTTTGGCTATCCAAAAGTTATTTGGATGTTTTTTACATCACCAAAAGTGTGCTAAATTGACTCGAAAGAGTTGGGGATAGCCTCCCTGTACAATGGTCTGGCTCTTGAAGGCAATGATTGCCTGAACACGTCGCACATTCTACGCAGTGCTTTCCAGTGCTGGTCATGGAATTCGGTGCGCCCACCTATTGATATGCAGAAATGTAATCACACACAGTGGGACTTGCACAATGTGATCAGTCACCCTCGTGTTTAAGGGGCCGACCATTTAACTTTTGAGGGGGGGGGGGGGTTGTCAGTGCAAGATTTTTTTTATACCTCTGTTATGCGGTGAGAATTTTTTTTCCAATAAGAAAAGAGGGTTTTAGTCACCATTTTGCCCCCCCTCAAGAGTTAAATGGTCGGTCCCTTAGCTCGTGGTTATGCGAAACATATAATCGAGTTATTTTGGGAACCCTGTGTCACTCATTCACTCACTCGCTCCGGCGTTATTCATTTTGTTACAGGGCTACGATATTGAATGTGTTCTCGGCAAGCACTTGGGACCTCTATCGTGTTACATCGAATGCGTGAATGGCTCAAACATAACGCTTGAGGAGATTACCGTGGCCTTGTAAATGGAGAATAGGTAATGTACTCTATCTGATCTGACATAAGGACAGGTTATTCGTGAAAACAGTCTGAATGGTGAATGGTATCTTAAGGTCTCGCGAAAGGTAAAAATTTAAAAATCCATAATATGACTTTTTTCCTAAAATTCATATGTTAGATTCATATGTTGTAAAACATGCGACTTTCAACTTCGCGACCTTATATTATCGTAAATATGCAACATACCAAAAATCCATCACACGGTTTTCCATTTCTCCGAGACTAAAATCCGACAAAATGTGAAATTGTCTAACAAAACGCTAATGGTCTAGAGCTTCTCAGGTAAAAAACAACAACACCAAATTGAAATTTCATATTGACAAAATTGAATTTTTATATTTTTAAGGTAGTTTTTAGTTCGGGGTCTTAAAAATATAAGAAAAATTAAATTTGACTAAACTGAACAGCTTTATTAGATAGAGCAATCTTTTAGCTTTAAAACGATATATAGCTGATTATCATAGCATAAATTGCGACGCGACGAGAATTTCTTTCCGTAAGCACGTCTAATGCGTGTGGCCTGGGGGCGAGGAGACCGCGCGCGCTCCAAAATCCAAGATGGCGGTGGCAGTTGATAACTCCCGGGTTCTCCACCACCCACAAGCAGGCTAAAAGAGCCACAGTTAGCCGTACCTTTGTTATTGTTTTTATTCGATATTAGCCGACGAATTGCGTATAGAAATCTTCAAATAACATTCTACAAACAAAGTTTTATTATTCCTTTATCGAATTCAGTCGAAAATATAACACTGCATTCCCTAAGTCAGCCGGTAGAAATAGATGCTCTCTGCGACCAGGTATGTTGCTAGGCTGACAAAATGGCGACTGACGGAGACTCTTTAAGCAAAAGTTGCAGTGAAAAAGAACAATATCAAAAGCGATAGACAAAAAGTCGTAAAAAAAGAATTCCTTAGCAAGATTTACTGTTTTGATGGGAGTAAAATTACAGACTCGCCTGATGAAACCAACTTGTCTTTATTATAACAAATATTTTTCAAAATAACTCTTTTGAAATATTTTTCAAAATAAGGGTAGAAGGTAACTTAGAACTAAATAGGAATTCCAACAATCCTCTCGGGCAATATTACACGCTGTTATACGTTGAGATACGTAATAATTTATTCTGTTTTTTGCTAGTTTAGCTACTTCGTTACTGAAAGATTTTGAACCCAGCCTGCAAGTTTTACAATCAACCTTACATACATTTTAGTATCAGAGTAGACACAACACTTACTTGCTATTCCTCGAATTTCTCTCCGAAAAGTAACGGAATCAAGGCTTCGTAATTTTTAGAAAATAATAGTATAGGATATGTATTTATATTACGGGATTCCTGTGTCGTACGCGCGCGCCAAAAATGGCGGGAAAACGTCAGCCAATCAGAAAGGTTCCTTGCACTGACACGTTACATGTCGAAAACCACGACCTATAGTCCCCAGTCGTCTCTAAAGAAAAAAAAGCACTCGCGCTAAGGATCTCGGTCAGGAAGAGGGAGACAATGGAAACCGCAAAGCCTCATGGGCAGATTCTTTGCGCGCCGCCACTAGAGACGACTGGGGACGAGTCAGCTATAGAGCCGTAACCAAATGTAGCTAGGATTCCGTTCGAAATTCCGACCGGCAAACTGCTTTATCGACCGGTTAGAATGTTGACCGATGATCAACCGAATGTTGATCCCCGTAGCATTTGGAAGTGAACATATGTATCAGCCACGAATGCGACAACTCCAAAGAATCCGAAAACCTGAAGAGCACAAGAAGAACAGCTATTAGCATGGCAGATCTCGGAAATAACTTTAAGACATGTGTTTGATGGGTGTGGCAATGTTATGATGTGTTTATTGTGCTGTGTTTATCTTATACGGGAAGAAACTTTCCAAATCACGCCATTAGTTTGTTGTTCTATGACTTCGTATCACATAAATCAGTTTTAGACCAAAGGATGGATCAAAATACCATGAGATTTAAACGGATTAAGTTCACTACTTTTACCGCTACCTCATTAGCATAGAGTTTTATGGAAAGACCCTGTGTCCGATGGGCGTAATATGTAGTCTCGTAGCCCATAAAACTCTATGCTAATGAGGTAACGGTAAAAATAGTGAACTCAATCCGTTAAAATCTCATGGAATTTCGATCCATCCTTTGGTCTAAAACTGATTTATGTGATACGAAGTCATAGAGCAACAAACTAATGATGTTATTTTGACAATTTCTTACGTATCAGATAAACACAACAAACCAATTTTTCTTTCTGTGCTTTTGCGCGATAGTTAAACACCGTCTACATGAGTCCTTTTGAAAATCATAACTTTCCGAAAAAAGTATCCTAAACAAGATTATTTTTCCTATTTGACATGAAAAATTTTTTGCCCATGAAAATGAATACAAAAACAGTGGGATGCGTTCTTTTTAAAAAATACATTTGCTAAAAAGCTGGCGTGTTAGCTTCTATGAGAAAAATTGTGTCATAAAATGTGGCAAATATCTGGAATAGCGCAGGACGTATAGATTCGGGCTTGTTCTATTCGTGGGTACTTGCTGTCAATACTCGGATCTGGTCAATACTCGGTTCTGGGACATAAATGTGCGCCACTCGTTTATGCTTTGTTTGTTTGTCTATTTGCTTGTCGTTGTTTGTTTTCTTGGTTTGTTTGTTTGTTTGTTTTTCTGTCTGTTTACTCTGTTCTTACCACTGCGCAGTAGATCGAGCCAGGAAGGAGAAAACGTTTCGAGTACACCCTTGCGGTGTTCGCCAGTAGGGAAGACGCAATTAACAACATAACGCCCCAGATAATGGAGTTAAGAAATACCTGGAAAATAAACGGACAAATACTGTGAGTGTTTATGCTCATTCAACTTTTCTATTCAGTGTTCTTCTAAGCGCAAACGTTGACGCAATGCTCAGTAGATAATTTGCAGCAATTTTCAAATCAGTTAAAAGCGATAACTAAAAGATACGGCACTCATTTGAATCATATCACACGAGCCTCATCATTAGACATGATTCAACACGGTGTTCAACTTGATTCAATACAAGTTATGTTTTCAGCGATTTAGGAAACGATACAGATATATCGAACAACGTGAACCTTCCCGAACATGCATTAAAAATATTTCCTGAGTTTCGTCGGCTTCTGAAAGCTTGTTCTTGAAGAAATTGCTCAATCAATATTCTCAAATCCTTCGTTTTTTCGACATTTTATCGTACCCTCTTACCGACAAAGTCCAGTTGATCTGTGGTATCTTCTCCACGATGCAGAAGAAGTATGCCAGGAATATTAACGTAATGAAGACCCAAGACAAGACGGACGCGAACAGGAAGAAACTGAACCCTCCAGAGCTACAGCAGTCTGCTGCTGATGCCCATGCGATTAGGAGGACGAACTACAGATATAAAAACAACACTCTCGAGGTTAGGTGCCGTCTAGCGGTCGGCAGAGGGGGCAGGGAAGCGAAGTGGAATCTTTAGTGCCAACATGTAGGGGAAAACTTGCTTGCCGCACCAGCAAAAAACAAAGGACGACCAAGGCTTGCCCCCAAGACAAACATTTCTAGCTACGGCCTTGTAGAACGACGAACTACAGATGGAAAACGAAGGATGTCGAACTACGGATGGAAAAAACAACACCCTTGTGATTAGGAGGACGAACTACAGATGGAAAAAAAACACCCTTGGATGAAGAAGATGACAATAGACACCAAAGCCTCATGGAGTAAGAAGGACGAACTAGATGAAAAAGGCCAACGCCCTTGAGGCTTGGAGGACGAACTACATGAAAAAGGCCAACGCCCTTGGGGCTTGGAGGACGAACTACATGAAAAAGGCCAACGCCCTTGGGGCTTGGAGGACGAACTACATGAAAAAGGCCAACGCCCTTGGGGCTTGGAGGACGAACTAGATGAAAAAGGCCAACGCCCTTGGGGCTTGGAGGACGAACTAGATGAAAAAGGCCAACGCCCTTGGGGCTTGGAGGACGAACTACATGAAAAAGGCCAACGCCCTTGGGCTTGGAGGACGAAATAGATGAAAAAGGCCAACGCCCTTGGGGCTTGGAGGACGAACTAGATGAAAAAGGCCAACGCCCTTGGGGCTAGTAGGATCTTAATGGTCGTGGGAGTAGTATGAAATGATTGTTTGAAGCAAAGTGACAACATCTGTAACCTTTGGCGGGCGATGGAGCCCATTTCAAACAGACTCAGCGAAAAGTATGGAACATCCACAGCTCTCTTCCCCGCTCAGCATTAGCATATGAGCAAATCCAACACAAAATTCCTACTGCGGTTTAGCGCAAGGAAAATGCGGAACTTGAGTTCATGCCTCGCAGTCCTGCTCTTATGTATTTCGGTGGGATAAAAAAAATGCTTACAAATTCCACGATTTTGAGAATTCCTCTCGGTGACTTGGCGTACGTCATGCAAATCGCTACCGTCCCTTGAGGTTGGCCGCTGGCCTGGTTTTCTTCAGATGGCGGTTGAAACTCTGGGTCGGCCATTTTGTTTCCTGAAAAGATTGGAACATGGATACTATTTTGGGCCTTAGTTGATTTGTCTGTTTGGAGTGTCTGTGTGAGCCTGTCTGCGCCTCTCGGACGATCTACGGTATAAAGAACTGCGTGTAAGAGTTTTGCGCAACGGTTTGTTTTAGTGGTGGACTTTTGAGGGAGGGGAGGGGAGGGGTGGGGGTAGAATTAGTCGAGCAAGAATTTTTTTTAATTCTCCACGATGGTATATGATTTTTATTTCGTGAAATTATCGAGGATTATGAAACAAATTTGCTCTGCAGGTATTTTTTTAATATTCCACCCCCCTCAAGAGTCAAATGTTCGGTCCCTTAGACTCATCAAATCGCGTGGGATTTCAGGGAAAAGTTGTCATGCCTTTTCGAAAATGTTGTCACGCATCGGTTTCGTTCCATTTACGAAACAAACTGGTTCTCATTGCCATTCTTCCACTTGCAAATAAGTACCAAATATACTACAGTTAAGATGCAGAGGCTGATTTCCGTAATGATGCATTGAAAGTGTTTTATAGAGTAATTCTTCATTGCACATCGCTTTAACTTTCGGCCCAACCACGTTATCATCGCGGACCATATGTGCGCGTATTTCGTGACAACTGTTTACATGATAAAAGAGCGTCCCAAAGAATGTCCCAAATCCAAATTTACTAGTAGTTTTACCACTTTTAACACCCATCGCTTCACAATAACTTCATTGTAAATAATTACAGGTAGAGCGAAATGTGAAATGCGAATTTGTGTTCGATCTAAGCTACGTTATAATTGATCCGTTCAAACATGGGGACGTGTTACCAGATTTAAAAGCGAAACTGCTAGCTGCGTTACAAATTTGCCGTATGATACTTAATGCTTAAGCCGAGAACTATTACTTTGGTCGCATACCTGGTGATGTGGATAGGTTGAGCGCACAGCTTGGCAGTTGAGCAGTGGTTCTACCGCCGTGTCTTGTAGTCCTGTTCAGTATATTTTACATCAAGACGCACCCAGTATCTCTTCCTCCCCTGGCCCTTGCGACTGCTGTGTTCTAATTGGTGGATTATGATTGATATGAAACTTACTTATCAACATGATACTTGATATAGCGGTCGACCTTTATGGAAGGTTCACGCGCGGAAGCCGGTCACGCCGAACTCGAAACTAAATGTCGCGTTACTTGCGTGTGAATAACAGTTGAATATTTTCGGGCGGGGACGCTGCGTGACTCCGATCCGGGTGCATTGCTAGGAGACTATTCAGTCTGAGGTTTTACACTTAACAGGCATCTAGGACATCATGAGTAGCTCAAACTCATCGTCTTGAATCCAGAAACCAGAATCAAAATCCCATCGTTTCTATCTGGTAATTTGGGAATCATTGGCTTCGGTTCCGTGAGTTGCAGCACACATCAAGATAGTTCTCGTTGAAATCTGTCGTTTTCTAAAATTTCCTTATATGGAAGTTTCTACTTACCATATTTGGAATTCCAGAAGTTTTCCTTGCTTATTTCTTACGCTAAATTGGCAAAAAGTTTGTCGAAACTTGCAGATTTTGGAGAGAAACGCTGTTCTCGTTGGCCGCCATCTTTGTTTTGGACCAAAAGAGCCTGGGACTATTTTAGCTACACAGGTAACCCGCGTCAAGCACGGATAGGAACCCAGAGCCTCTCGGTCATGCTGAATGTTGGAGGTTTTGGGTTAGTAATCCGGTTACCGGTTAGGGTAACAAGGTAGAATTAATGTAAGATTTTTTTTTACTGAGACAACGAAACTAAACGTGAAAATAAAGTGCTGTCCAAAAGGCAACGACCGTTTACGAAAGAGAGAATTGCAATGGCGAGCGGGAGTATCGGCCAATCAGAATCCGCCTATGATTGTCAGGCGCCAGAGCCTACGACAAACAACAAACAGCGGAGTAGTCTCTGGGAATGCGATTGGATATGAAAGTTGGTGGAAAGTACAGTGCTCAATTCGGAACATGCCCTTTGGCACGATTCTTCTCTTCGCTCAGTCGATAACGCAGCGTCATTTTCCGTCATTGCACTCATGTAATGAAGATCTGAATAGAAACACTTATAAAGATCGACGCAATAAAAAGAAAGTGTTTACGAAACATAACCTGCCCTTGGCTGTTATTATGTCTCTGGAGCGTTACGAATTACTCCAGAAACTTGTAGTAAGCACCCATTCCATCTTCTAAAAAATATGTGGAAAATACTACAAAAAAAAACATGTAAAAGAATGCAAAATTGTATTCTGAATACCCTAATGTTATGTATAGAGTGTATAGGAAAAACATGTGACGAAGGGTTATCTCAGCTTGGGTGGCATTTTTTAGCCACTACATCATAATCAGTGTGGAATTAAAAATGGGTGCAGAGCAAATATGGATCAACTTTTGGAAAATTAAATGTAAATTCATTAAGTACCTATTTCTGTTTTTAAAGCGTTTGCCAGGTCAGACTTGACACGGACAAAATGTTCTCCATGTCTATCTTTTAAATGCGAGGGCACATTTCCAACTGGGCAGAAACCAGAAGGGGGCGTTTGTCGCGACAAGGCATTCATTTGTTTTAAAATTAGAAATTATGTAAAGGTCTCCTTGGCTACTGCTTCAAAACACAGCATCATAATTAGATTTCCATTGTCTTCATGCATAAAAGCCAGCGTAAAACTTTACAAATGGATTCGAGTTGTATTTGTTAAGTCACGCACATCGAAGAAAACAATCCGTTTATCGCTGAAATGATTTAAAAACTAGCGTCCTTTTGATGGCATATATTAGCTTGCGAAAAATAGTTGGATGTCATTGATGTTTCGTTATGGCGAACGATAATTATGCTGTGGACATTAAAGATCCTGTAAAAGACTTAAAAAATCCACAACAACGTCAACAACCAGTCGAAGCTATCAATTTAGAAGCAAGCGAGCGAGAAAACACCAAAGCTTGGCTTCCGTACGAAGACTCCAAGTACGAAGCGCCAGTTAACAGAGCAGTGCCATGCAGATGGTTCTACCTTATTCGATGGAAAATCCTAAGCGTGTTTCATACTCGGCTTATGTTCGGTATAGTCGTTGGCGAGGTCTTGGTCATTCTAGGTCTAATTGGAGGATTAGCAGGGGCTTTAGCAGCAATGGGAATGAACGGAGAAGACGCAACTCAAGGGACTGGATCAATCGCCATTATCCCACCGGCCCTTGCCTTCGCATTCGCATGCAGAAACTCCGTTTGGGTTTTATTCACCGGTTTGCCGTTTGAGCGCGCGCTATTTTGGCACAAGCTCTGTGCTTATCTGAGCGTGCTTGTCGGGATATGGCATGGGGTTGTTTCTAAAGAATGGGATGCCTCTGGTTTGGTCTTGACCGGCGCCATGGCTGGGCTAGCTGTGTTCTCTTTCTGGCCACTAAGACGGAAGTTGTTCGAGTGGTTTTACCGCTTTCACTGGGTGCTGTTTCTGGTGACCATAGGAGCGGCGTTTGCGCACGAAGCAGGGACCATTGCAATCGGAGCAGGACTTTGGTTGTTTGATATTTGTCTCCGGGCTCTCATCACATTTGTTAACAGGTAAGCAATGGAATCGGAATCGTAGGTGGAATTGGAATCGGATAGGGGATGATGTAGTAAATTTGATTTGATAGTTCTGTCAGTTCTACGTTTTATAATTTGTTTACAATCTGTTGTAACTTGTTGCCGTTTCTAAGGCTGGAGCCTAACCAATTCACCATCTGATTCCACGCACTTCATCCAGCGTTTGTTGAATCACAAATTGCTAGAAAGGGGAGAGAGGGGGTGGGGGACTGGTGACCTTATCAGTGAAAGTGCTGATGAGTTCTAAAAAATGCTAGGAATGGGGAGGGAGAGGGGGGACTGGTGACATCAGGGGGAGTGCTGATGAGTTCTAAAAATTACTAGAGAGGGGGGACTGGTGACATCAGGGGGAGTGCTGATGAGTTCTAAAAATAGCTAGAAAGGGGAGACTGTGACCTCATCAGGGAAAGTGCTGATGAGTTCTTAAAATTACTAGAAGGGGGACTGGTGACCTCGCCAGGGGGAGTGCTGATTAGTTCTAAAAATTGCTAGAGAGGGGGGACTGGTGACATCAGGGGGAGTGCTGATGAGTTCTAAAAATTACTAGAGAGGGGGACTGGTGACCTCATCAGGGGGAGTGCTGATGAGTTCTAAAAATTACTAGAGAGGGGGGACTGGTGACATTAGGGGGAGTGCTGATGAGTTCTAAAAATTGCTAGAGAGGGGGACTGGTGACATTAGGGGGAGTGCTGATGAGTTCTAAAAATTACTAGAGAGGGGGGACTGGTGACATCAGGGGGAGTGCTGATGAGTTCTAAAAATTACTAGAGAGGGGGGACTGGTGACCTCATCAGGGGGAGTGCTGATGAGTTCTAAAAATTACTAGAGAGGGGGGACTGGTGACATTAGGGGGAGTGCTGATGAGTTCTAAAAATTGCTAGAGAGGGGGGACTGGTGACATTAGGGGGAGTGCTGATGAGTTCTAAAAATTACTAGAGAGGGGGGACTGGTGACATCAGGGGAAGTGCTGATGAGTTCTAAAAATTGCTAGAAGGGGGGACTGGTGACCTCATCAGGGAAAGTGCTGATGAGTTCTAAAAATTGCTAGAAGGGGGACTGGTGACATCAGGGGAAGTGCTGATGAGTTCTAAAAATTGCTAGAGAGGGGGGACTGGTGACATCAGGGGAAGTGCTGATGAGTTCTAAAAATTACTAGAGAGGGGGGACTGGTGACATCATCAGGGAAAGTGCTGATGAGTTCTAAAAATTACTAGAAGGGGGGACTGGTGACATCAGGGGGAGTGCTGATGAGTTATAAAAATTACTAGAGAGGGGGACTGGTGACATCAGGGAAAGTGCTGATGAGTTCTAAAAATTGCTAGAGAGGGGGGACTGTGACCTCATCAGGGGAAGTGCTGATGAGTTCTAAAAATACTAGAAGGGGGGACTGGTGACATCAGGGGGAGTGGTGATGAGTTCTAAAAATTACTAGAGAGGGGGGACTGTGACCTCATCAGGGGAAGTGCTGATGAGTTCTAAAAATTACTAGAAGGGGGGACTGGTGACATCATCAGGGAAAGTGCTGATGAGTTCTAAAAATTGCTAGAAGGGGGACTGGCGACATCAGGGGGAGTGCTGATGAGTTCTAAAAATTACTAGAGAGGGGGGACTGGTGACATCATCAGGGGAAGTGCTGATGAGTTCTAAAAATTGCTAGAGAGGGGGGACTGGTGACATCAGGGGGAGTGCTGATGAGTTATAAAAATTACTAGAGAGGGGGGACTGTGACCTCATCAGGGGAAGTGCTGATGAGTTCTAAAAATTACTAGAATGGGGGACTGGTGACATCATCAGGGAAAGTGCTGATGAGTTCTAAAAATTGCTAGAAGGGGGGACTGGTGACCTCATCAGGGAAAGTGCTGATGAGTTCTAAAAATGCTAGAAGGGGGGACTGGTGACATCAGGGGAAGTGCTGATGAGTTCTAAAAATTACTAGAGAGGGGGGACTGTGACCTCATCAGGGGAAGTGCTGATGAGTTCTAAAAATTACTAGAATGGGGGACTGGTGACATCATCAGGGAAAGTGCTGATGAGTTCTAAAAATTACTAGAAGGGGGGACTGGTGACCTCATCAGGGAAAGTGCTGATGAGTTCTAAAAATTGCTAGAAGGGGGGACTGGTGACCTCATCAGGGAAAGTGCTGATGAGTTCTAAAAATTGCTAGAAGGGGGGACTGGTGACATCAGGGGAAGTGCTGATGAGTTCTAAAAATTACTAGAGAGGGGGGACTGGTGACCTCATCAGGGGAGTGCTGATGAGTTCTAAAAATTACTAGAAGGGGGGACTGGTGACATCAGGGGGAGTGCTGATGAGTTCTAAAAATTGCTAGAGAGGGGGACTGGTGACATTAGGGGGAGTGCTGATGAGTTCTAAAAATTACTAGAGAGGGGGGACTGGTGACCTCATCAGGGGGAGTGCTGATGAGTTCTAAAAATTACTAGAGAGGGGGGACTGGTGACATTAGGGGGAGTGCTGATGAGTTCTAAAAATTACTAGAGAGGGGGGACTGGTGACATCAGGGGAAGTGCTGATGAGTTCTAAAAATTACTAGAGAGGGGGGACTGGTGACATTAGGGGGAGTGCTGATGAGTTCTAAAAATTACTAGAGAGGGGGGACTGGTGACATTAGGGGGAGTGCTGATGAGTTCTAAAAATTACTAGAGAGGGGGGACTGGTGACCTCGCCAGGGGGAGTGCTGATGAGTTCTAAAAATTACTAGAAGGGGGGACTGGTGACCTCATCAGGGGGAGTGCTGATGAGTTCTAAAAATTACTAGAGAGGGGGGACTGGTGACATTAGGGGGAGTGCTGATGAGTTCTAAAAATTACTAGAGAGGGGGGACTGTGACCTCATCAGGGGAAGTGCTGATGAGTTCTAAAAATTACTAGAAGGGGGGACTGGTGACATCATCAGGGAAAGTGCTGATGAGTTCTAAAAATTACTAGAAGGGGGGACTGGTGACATCATCAGGGAAAGTGCTGATGAGTTCTAAAAATTGCTAGAGAGGGGGGACTGGTGACATTAGGGGGAGTGCTGATGAGTTCTAAAAATTACTAGAAGGGGGGACTGGTGACATCATCAGGGAAAGTGCTGATGAGTTCTAAAAATTGCTAGAGAGGGGGGACTGGTGACATTAGGGGGAGTGCTGATGAGTTCTAAAAATTACTATAAGGGGGGACTGGTGACATCATCAGGGGAAGTGCTGATGAGATCTAAAAATTGTCAGAGGGGGGGGACTGTGACCTCATCAGGGAAAGTGCTGATGAGTTCTAAAAATTGTTAGAAAGGGGGGAGAGGGGGGACTGTGACATCCTCAGGGAAAGTGCTGATGAGTTATAAAAATTACTAGAAGGGGGGACTGGTGACATCAGGGGGAGTGCTGATGAGTTCTAAAAATTGCTAGAGAGGGGGACTGGTGACATCAGGGGGAGTGCTGATGAGTTATAAAAATTACTAGAGAGGGGGGACTGGTGACATTAGGGGAAGTGCTGATGAGTTCTAAAAATTACTAGAGAGGGGGACTGGTGACATCAGGGGGAGTGCTGATGAGTTATAAAAATTACTAGAAGGGGGACTGGTGACCTCATCAGGGAAAGTGCTGATGAGTTCTAAAAATTGCTAGAGAGGGGACTGGTGACATCATCAGGGAAAGTGCTGATGAGTTCTAAAAATTGTCAGAGAGGGGGGACTGGTGACCTCGTCAGGGGGAGTGCTGATGGCCTCGCGCACCATGTTGTGCACGGCGGCGTAACAAAAATTCTAACGCTGGGTTTTGCAATATATCTCGGAAGTGAACCGTCGTTCAGCTCTGAAATTTGCAATAAATAATGTTTAACTAATGTGCACCCAAAAAACAATTTGTTATCGCGTTTCGAATTTCTAAAGATTACGAAAACTTCATATAGAAAAAGGGTGTCGTGCAAACAGATCAAATCTGGTGTCGTGTTCTTACGAGCACGTTTTAAAATATAAACATTTTTGTGCTTTTTATTATCTGTGGTCTGAAAAAAAAAAACACACACCAAGGATGCACTTGAAATGCTGATTCAGAATTAATTGCTTGTAGAGGAAGATGATGTAAGGGAATGAATCAACACAACGATAAGTAGCGTTAGAATTTTTTTTAAAGTTAGAAGACAAGAAACGTCCAGTTTTATCGCGCACTTTTTTGCCTCGATTTGCTCAAACACGCAGTTTTTTTCCTTTTTGTGCCATTTTTTGCTTCGTGCATCGCGCATCTTATTGCCCGGTTTTCCCCTTTTTGCCGTTTTGCTTCATGCATTATTTTGCCTCTTTGCCCTGCACGCCCTTTTTTGCACACGCCTTTTTTGCCCTACATACCTTTTTGCATGCATTTTTTGCTTCCGATTCCAATTACCCGCGCAATGTTTGCCTTTTTGGCAGATTTTTGCTTTGTTTCACAACCTCTAGGTTTTTATTCGCTCGCAGTTACTGCTTCCATCTCTTTTAGTAGTTATTGGTTGTGCTCCTCTATATGGTCTTTGCAATTGCGCGAAAACAAGAGAAAGAGGAACGGAAAAGCTGAAGAAAATCGAAAACAACAACAAGCGTTCAATCCAATATTTCTGTATAGTGCAAGCAGATAGATAATTTAATAGACAGAGAACACTCAATCGGATTGAGTGTCTTCATAATCTCGTTCTCAAGTTCCCTCAAACTCTCTACTTCTTCTATTAGCTCATCTTGAATATAGCTCAACATCGTTTTAATTAGCACTCAAACATTCGTTTAAAATCCACCTCGGCTTTGTTATGCTATTTTTTTGCTTTATTATGCTGTTTTTTGCCTATTCGTGCCCTTTTTCGCTTATTCGCGCACTTTTTTGCCTATTCGTGCCCTTTTTTGCCTTGTCATGCCCTTATGCGCTCATTTTTGCCTTGTCATGCCCATTTTTGCTGTTTTTTTGCCTGCTGTGAGGCTGCCTTAAATTTAGTTGTATGCTCGGTACACAATTTAGACAACTACACATCA
Organism: Scolanthus callimorphus; assembly: GCA_033964015.1. Lineage (NCBI taxonomy): Eukaryota > Metazoa > Cnidaria > Anthozoa > Actiniaria > Edwardsiidae > Scolanthus > Scolanthus callimorphus. Next base: position 24,751,205 of record CM066917.1, read on the forward strand.
TAAAAAATGCCCAAATTGACGGCTCGCGAGTGGCTCTTTACAAGCTAAGGAGAGACAAAAAGAGCAACAAAGGAAGCGTTCAAATAAATTTTATAAAAACAAAACACAAAGAGAAAAAAACGACGACGTTAACTGGCTTTCAAAAATGAAGACAGGCGAAGAAAACCACTGGCAGTAGACACCAAAGCACGACAAGACAAAACGGGCACAAAATGCAAAGGGAGGCCAAGAACTGCGAGGCAAAATCTCTGTCCTAAAAAGGCAAACATTAAAAGCACGAAGAGGCAAAGACGGCAAAACGAAATTTATGTGTGCGAAAAGGCAAAACAAAATGTATGCGCGAAAAGGCAAAAAGAACAAAGTAAAATCTATGTGTGAAAAGGCAAAAAGAGGAAAAAAATAGCAAAAAAGGCAAAAACAAATAAGGCAAAAAAAGGCAAATTTGCCTGCGCGATAGGCAAAAAAGGAAAAACGCTGTTTGGGAGACAAAATGTTACGCACGGCTTTGTAGTTTTCAGCATGACACCATTTAAAAAATATTTTTTTACTCCAATCTCTTTTGATCTCTGATTTAAAAATTGTTTTTATAAAGAAACTGCGATCATTGGGTTTTGTTTCCTTTTATTTTTGGAGCATTTTAGGCAAGATCTCGGGAAACAGCAGATCTAAAACAAATTTGCTCAACATCGTGCGCAAGGCCTGATGAGTTCTAAAAATTACTAGAAGGGGGGACTGGTGACCTCATCAGGGAAAGTGCTGATGAGTTCTAAAAATTGTCAGAGAGGGGGGACTGGTGACATCAGGGGGAGTGCTGATGAGTTCTAAAAATAGCTAGAAAGGGGGGACTGGTGACCTCATCAGGGGAAGTGCTGATGAGATCTAAAAATTACTAGAGAGGGGGGACTGGTGACATCATCAGGGAAAGTGCTGATGAGTTCTAAAAATTACTAGAGAGGGGGGACTGGTGACATTAGGGGGAGTGCTGATGAGTTCTAAAAATTGTCAGAGAGGGGGACTGGTGACATCAGGGGAAGTGCTGATGAGTTCTAAAAATTACTAGAGAGGGGGGACTGGTGACATTAGGGGGAGTGCTGATGAGTTCTAAAAATTACTAGAGAGGGGGGACTGGTGACATTAGGGGGAGTGCTGATGAGTTCTAAAAATTACTAGAGAGGGGGGACTGTGACCTCATCAGGGGAAGTGCTGATGAGTTCTAAAAATTACTAGAGAGGGGGGACTGGTGACATTAGGGGGAGTGCTGATGAGTTCTAAAAATTACTAGAGAGGGGGACTGGTGACATTAGGGGGAGTGCTGATGAGTTCTAAAAATTACTAGAGAGGGGGGACTGGTGACATTAGGGGGAGTGCTGATGAGTTCTAAAAATTACTAGAGAGGGGGGACTGGTGACATTAGGGGGAGTGCTGATGAGTTCTAAAAATTGCTAGAGAGGGGGGACTGGTGACATTAGGGGGAGTGCTGATGAGTTCTAAAAATTACTAGAGAGGGGGGACTGGTGACATTAGGGGAAGTGCTGATGAGTTCTAAAAATTACTAGAGAGGGGGGACTGGTGACATTAGGGGGAGTGCTGATGAGTTCTAAAAATTGCTAGAGAGGGGGGACTGGTGACATTAGGGGGAGTGCTGATGAGTTCTAAAAATTACTAGAGAGGGGGGACTGGTGACATCATCAGGGGGAGTGCTGATGAGTTATAAAAATTACTAGAGAGGGGGGACTGGTGACATTAGGGGGAGTGCTGATGAGTTCTAAAAATTACTAGAGAGGGGGACTGGTGACATTAGGGGAAGTGCTGATGAGTTCTAAAAATTACTAGAGAGGGGGGACTGGTGACATTAGGGGGAGTGCTGATGAGTTCTAAAAATTGCTAGAGAGGGGGGACTGGTGACATTAGGGGGAGTGCTGATGAGTTCTAAAAATTACTAGAGAGGGGGGACTGGTGACATTAGGGGAAGTGCTGATGAGTTCTAAAAATTACTAGAGAGGGGGGACTGGTGACATTAGGGGGAGTGCTGATGAGTTCTAAAAATTGCTAGAGAGGGGGGACTGGTGACATTAGGGGGAGTGCTGATGAGTTCTAAAAATTACTAGAGAGGGGGGACTGGTGACATTAGGGGGAGTGCTGATGAGTTCTAAAAATTACTAGAGAGGGGGGACTGGTGACATTAGGGGAAGTGCTGATGAGTTCTAAAAATTACTAGAGAGGGGGACTGGTGACATTAGGGGGAGTGCTGATGAGTTCTAAAAATTACTAGAGAGGGGGACTGGTGACATCAGGGGAAGTGCTGATGAGTTCTAAAAATTACTAGAGAGGGGGGACTGGTGACATTAGGGGGAGTGCTGATGAGTTCTAAAAATTGCTAGAGAGGGGGGACTGGTGACATTAGGGGGAGTGCTGATGAGTTCTAAAAATTACTAGAGAGGGGGGACTGGTGACATTAGGGGAAGTGCTGATGAGTTCTAAAAATTACTAGAGAGGGGGGACTGGTGACATTAGGGGGAGTGCTGATGAGTTCTAAAAATTGCTAGAGAGGGGGGACTGGTGACATTAGGGGGAGTGCTGATGAGTTCTAAAAATTACTAGAGAGGGGGGACTGGTGACATCATCAGGGGAGTGCTGATGAGTTATAAAAATTACTAGAGAGGGGGGACTGGTGACATTAGGGGGAGTGCTGATGAGTTCTAAAAATTACTAGAGAGGGGGACTGGTGACATTAGGGGAAGTGCTGATGAGTTCTAAAAATTACTAGAGAGGGGGGACTGGTGACATTAGGGGGAGTGCTGATGAGTTCTAAAAATTGCTAGAGAGGGGGACTGGTGACATTAGGGGGAGTGCTGATGAGTTCTAAAAATTACTAGAGAGGGGGGACTGGTGACATTAGGGGAAGTGCTGATGAGTTCTAAAAATTACTAGAGAGGGGGGACTGGTGACATTAGGGGGAGTGCTGATGAGTTCTAAAAATTGCTAGAGAGGGGGGACTGGTGACATTAGGGGGAGTGCTGATGAGTTCTAAAAATTACTAGAGAGGGGGACTGGTGACATTAGGGGGAGTGCTGATGAGTTCTAAAAATTACTAGAGAGGGGGGACTGGTGACATTAGGGGAAGTGCTGATGAGTTCTAAAAATTACTAGAGAGGGGGGACTGGTGACATTAGGGGGAGTGCTGATGAGTTCTAAAAATTACTAGAGAGGGGGGACTGGTGACATCAGGGGAAGTGCTGATGAGTTCTAAAAATTACTAGAGAGGGGGGACTGGTGACCTCATCAGGGGAGTGCTGATGAGTTCTAAAATTACTAGAGAGGGGGGACTGGTGACATTAGGGGGAGTGCTGATGAGTTATAAAAATTACTAGAGAGGGGGGACTGGTGACATCAGGGGGAGTGCTGATGAGTTCTAAAAATTACTAGAGAGGGGGGACTGGTGACATTAGGGGGAGTGCTGATGAGTTCTAAAAATTACTAGAGAGGGGGGACTGGTGACATTAGGGGGAGTGCTGATGAGTTCTAAAAATTACTAGAGAGGGGAGACTGGTGACATTAGGGGGAGTGCTGATGAGTTCTAAAAATTACTAGAGAGGGGGGACTGGTGACCTCATCAGGGGAAGTGCTGATGAGTTCTAAAAATTACTAGAGAGGGGGGACTGGTGACATCAGGGGAAGTGCTGATGAGTTCTAAAAATTACTAGAGAGGGGGGACTGGTGACATCAGGGGAAGTGCTGATGAGTTCTAAAAATTACTAGAGAGGGGAGACTGGTGACATTAGGGGGAGTGCTGATGAGTTCTAAAAATTACTAGAGAGGGGGGACTGGTGACATTAGGGGAGTGCTGATGAGTTCTAAAAATTACTAGAGAGGGGGACTGGTGACATTAGGGGGAGTGCTGATGAGTTCTAAAAATTACTAGAGAGGGGGGACTGGTGACATTAGGGGGAGTGCTGATGAGTTCTAAAAATTACTAGAGAGGGGGGACTGGTGACCTCATCAGGGGAAGTGCTGATGAGTTCTAAAAATTACTAGAGAGGGGAGACTTGTGACATCTGTGACATCAGGGGAGTGCTGATGAGTTCTAAAAATTGCTAGAAGGGGGGACTGGTGACCTCGTCAGGGAAGTGCTGATATGTTCTTAAAATTGTTAGAAAGGAGGGACTGGTGACATCAGGGAAAGTGCTGATGAATTCTAAAAATTGCTAGAAAGGAGGGCTGGTGACCTCAGGGGGAGTGCTGATGAGTTCTAAAAAATACTAGAAGGGGGGACTGGTGACCTCCTCGGCAGGGGAAGTGCTCATATGTTCTAAAAATTGCTAGAAAGGAGAGAGAGGGAGGACTATGACCTTATCAGGGGAAGTACTGATGAGTTTTAAAAAAACTGCTAAGGAAGGAGAAGTGGGAGGGGAACGGGTGCCCTTATAAGGGTAAGTGCGGCTGCCGTCTTGTTGAATGACTATATTGTAACGATGTCTTGCTTTATTGTCCCTCAGACGACGCCATCGTAGTATCCTCGCCGTTCGACTCCCTGCTAATGTCATACGAATCACATTTCTCAAGGAGAATTTCCAGTACAAATCGGGTCAGTACTGCTTCATCTGCGTACCTGGGGTCTCGTACTTCGAGTGGCACCCCTTCAGTCTTTCCTCCTCCCCCCATGAGAGCGTGGTGTCCATCCATATCCGAGTTCTTGGCGACTGGACACAGCGCTTGTACGACTACGTCCAAGACACCCGACCTATTGACGTCTTCATTGACGGTCCGTACGGTGCTCCGTGCCTGGATGTCGATGGCACGAGGTATAAGCTGTTTATGTTCGTGAGTGGAGGTATTGGCATCACCCCTATGCAGTCCATATGCAATGATATCCTACACCAGCGTCGCAGGGGCCGAGATGTCCGGAAAGTCCTGTTTGTCTGGTCTGTCCGAGATCTCTTCATGGTGTCCTCGGTGTTGGATTACGACAAGGAGTACTTCGCTAAGAACACAGACCACAGGCTACCCATGTCATTCTCCCCAGACCTCCTCAGTCGCGAGCCACAGGAAGTCCTGGAGAACTACTTTCATTTGACCAGAGAGCGTGACAGGTCTAAGTTCGAAGAGGCCAACATCCGTCCGGACATGCAGCCGGACTTGAAATTTGGACGTCCGGATTTGTCCGGTTTGTTCAATAAGATGGCGCTGTGCGCCAATGAGCATGGAGAGAGCCGTGTTGCCGTTCTGACCTGTGGACCGACCCCACTAGTTGATTCTGTGCAAAAGCTTTGTGAAAAGCACTCGAGCTGTGGATGTGGTGGGGTGACGTTTGACTTTCACAAGGAAGTGTTTGAGTTCTAATCTCGTCACATTCTCAACCCTTGAGATTTATACAGCATGCTTTGGAAAGCTGCGACTAGATATCGCATCTCCTATCCAACGCTACTACCACTACTACTTCTCTCGTTCAAAATTGATGTGTAGTTATGGAAATCTATATCCTAAGCTTATTTTTCACAATTTCCTCACCTCGCACAGTACCAGGACAATGCGTCAACAATGGCGTCAGACACCGAAACGTCGCTCAATTTCACTGATATTTTTATTCAGTTGTATCTTGAAATCATACCTAATATAATTCTTACATAATTGCCGAAATCATTTATTTTTGCGTGTGAAGCACACTTTTGAAATATCAACTCGGGTAATTATGGCTAAAATCGTTACATCGCGACCCGCGTTTTCAAAACATCGATTTATTTTTGTTGTTCCGTCAATCAAATCTTATGAGCCAATCAGGTTGCACTGCTAAACGTGCACAGCATGCTGGGTAATTTGGGGATTTTTAGCCCCGGTCACATGCGCGGTTCCCATGTGTTCATGGGAAATTGTTCTGTAGCGACAAATATCCGTCGGCAAAGTGTCTGCAAAGTCACGTTGGTAGGAAGCCAACTGCCCTTCATCGTGAACATACATGCCTTATGGCACGATTCGCTTAGTCGGAAACGCAGCGTCATTTTCGTATTGCCCTCATGTACTAACATCTACTTTTTTCAATAAAAGAAACACTGAAAATGTGTAATAATGACCGTTTATTTGAACTCTATTGTAGAATAAATCTAAATTAACAAGTAAAATTTACAATAATAAATATACACTATATACATGAGTTAAATATAAAATATGTTAAAAATTTCATTGACAGGCATCTATAAAGACTGCTTGCAGCCCCTTTTTCGGCGAATGTCCGTAAATCAAGGGAACTTTTTCGCCGAAGAAGGGGCTACAAGCAGTCTAGCATCTATATGATAAAAATTGGTACAATGACAAAGTCACGGGCACGCTTTGTCCTCTAAATTGTGCTTATGGAATTGTCTTTAGTGTTCCAATAGCAGTTATGAATAGCAAACAGAGTTACAGAGGGTTTACAGGGTACAGAGTTACAAAACGTAGAATCATAATAACCTCTCCTTGACTGTTTTTACTTATTTATTCTTTAGAAAACATTCAACGGATCCTTACCAATTCCACATTCTCCATTAAAAATATATAGAAAAACGGGATACATAGTGCACAGTATCTCACCTTGGTCAGCATATATTCGCCACTGAGTCATTCTAAATGTGGGATGATATACTATCCTAATTTTTTTCTGAGACAAAATTTATACAAATAGAATGCACTGCACAAATTAAATGTTTTAAAATAGAAATTATGCAAAGTTTTGCCTGTGCTTCTGCGCGAAAAGCCACCTTTTTAATCAGATTTTTATCGTCTTCATAGAGTAGCCTACGTAAAACGCTACAAGTGAATTCAAGTATTTGTTCTGTCACGCACAAATGAAGCCAACAATATATAAACTGGCATTTACCTTGATCGTTTGTTGCTGAAAGAATTAAAACACTAGCATCCTTTTGGGAGCATATGAGAGGCGGACGGCATTGATGTTTCGTTATGGCGAGCGATAATTACGCTGTTGCCATTAAAGATGCAACAAAAGGCTATGTAACTCCACAGGAGCACCAACAACCAGTCGAGGCTATCCATTTAGAAGCAACCGAGCGAGAAAACACCAAAGCTTGGCTTCCGTACGAAGACTCCAAGTACGAAGCGCCAGTTAACAGAGCAGTGCCATGCAGATGGTTCTACCTTATTCGATGGAAAATCCTAAGCGTGTTTCATACTCGGCTGATGTTCGGTATAGTCGTTGGCGAGGTCTTGGTCATTCTAGGTCTACTTGGAGGATTAGCAGGGGCTTTAGCAGCGATGGGAATGAAAGGAAAAGCCAAAAAAGGGACTGGAACAATCGCCATTATCCCACCGGCCCTTGCCTTCGCATTCGCATGTAGAAACTCCGTTTGGGTTTTATTCACCGGTTTGCCGTTTGAGCGCGCGCTATTTTGGCACAAGCTCTGTGCTTATCTGAGCGTGCTTGTCGGGGTATGGCATGGAGTTGTTTCGAAAAAATGGGATGTCTCTGGTTTGGTCTTGACTGGAGCCATGGCTGGGTTAGCTGTATTCTCTTTCTGGCCACTAAGACGGAAGTTGTTCGAGTGGTTTTACCGCTTTCACTGGGTGCTGTTCTTAGTGACCATAGCGGCGGCATTTGTTCACGAGGCAGGGACCATTGCAATCGGAGCAGGGTTTTGGTTGTTTGATATCTGTCTCCGTGCTCTCATCACATTTGTTAACAGGTAAGCAATGGAAAAAGTGGTCTTATATTAGTATCCATCAGATCAGTTGATATCCGATTCCGCGCAATCCGATTGGCTCCCGACGTTCGGAATATCCGAGGTTATTATTCAGCACATCGATGCACTGCTCAAATATGGTCATTGGAACGCCAATAGCTGTTTTCTGTACATGACAGCTATCCTGCGATATCCGTCTCTGAGGGAAATATGATGTTTTGGGCTCGTAAATAATACACAAAAGTCATGTTTTTTGTTTTTTTGTGTGCTATCGATGTGCTGAATAATAAAACCATTATCCTGCTCGATTTTGCAGAATATCGTCTGATTTTAGCCAACTCGGGACTTCGTCCCTCGTCGGCTAAGTATCAGACGATATTCTGCGCAATCTCGCAGGATAATGGTGAAATATTCACCCTGAACCTGCATTGAACAACGTTAAACATCGCTGAATATGCATTGAAAACTATTCACCGAGTTTTGTCGGGTTCAGCAGGCTTGATCATGAAGAAATTCTTGCGCAAACAATCACAAATATTGAATCAATGTTGGAGTGATTATAAGAATTTCCGCGCGCTGATTGCTCGAGAGGTTTGTTTTCTCTTACTATAATCACCTACCGATGATTATAACATTGACAAGATGGATGAGCGCGCGCGAGTTTTGTTTTGACCGTTTGTCAACAATCTTATGGATTAATTAGTCGCCTCAGTCTCCGTGATTCGTCTCGGTGACTCTTTACCGATAATTCACGTAATTGTTAAATGTTCCATGCCCTTGCTGGAGTGATATTTTACTGTTGTTTGGTCTGGTGTATTGTACATATTTGTAATTGCTCGTAATAATGTGATAGTATCCTCGACTGGGCGCCGGGAATGCATATTTTTGTAGAACTGTAAAATGCACACAATTCACTGGTCCATTGCAATGCATCGAATAGCGGATGTGCTAGGATAAGTTTATTAAGATGAGTTGGTGTTTTATAATCCCTCAGATGGCGCCATCGTAATATCCTTGCTGTTCGACTCCCTGCTAATGTCATACGAATCACATTTCTCAAGGAGGATTTCCAGTACAAATCGGGCCAGTACTGCTTCATCTGCGTACCTGGGGTCTCGTACTTCGAGTGGCACCCCTTCAGTCTTTCCTCCTCCCCCCATGAGAGCGTGGTGTCCATCCATATCCGAGTTCTTGGCGACTGGACACAGCGCTTGTACGACTACGTCCAAGATACCCGACCTATTGACGTCTTCATTGACGGTCCGTACGGTGCTCCGTGCCTGGATGTCGATGGCACGAGGTATAAGCTGTTTATGTTCGTGAGTGGAGGCATTGGCATCACCCCTATGCAGTCGATATGCAATGATATCCTACACCAACGTCGCAGGGGCCGAGATGTCCGGAAAGTCCTGTTTGTCTGGTCTGTCCGAGATCTCTTCATGGTGTCCTCGGTGTTGGATTACGACAAGGAGTACTTCGCTAATAGCACAGACCACAGGCTACCCATGTCATTCTCCCCAGACCTCCTCAGGCGCGGTGAGCCACAGGAAGTCCTGGAGAACTACTTTCATTTGACCAGAGAGCGTGACAGGTCCAAGTTCGAAGAGGCCAACATCCGTCCGGAAATACAACCGTTCTTAAGATTCGGACGTCCGGATTTGTCCGGTTTGTTCAATAAGATGGCGCTGTGCGTCAATGAGCATGGAGAGAGCCGTGTTGCCGTTCTGACCTGCGGACCGACTTCACTAGTTGATTCTGTGCAAAAACTTTGTGAAAAGCACTCGAGCTGTGGATGTAGTGGGTTGACGTTTGACTTTCACAAGGAAGTATTTGAGTTCTAATGTCGTTGTATTATTAATCTTATACAGCATGCTTTCAAAAGCTGCGACTCCCGCAGATTCCGCACTCCCCATCCCCACCGCAGGTTAATAATACAATTCATGTCCCTGTGAGGAGGTGAGGGGAGGACTATTCTATCATTTTAGTTTCCAGCCATACTCGCGGCCTCCTCAGGCTAGCTTTTATCTCAAGAAGAACGAAAGGAAACGAGAAAGCACTGCCTCGGGCTTCCTGTGTTATGATGAAGGGGAATTCATTTGTACTTGCTCACTACGCTTTGACGTCGACTAAACCCCTCAATTCCTTTTGTCCACAGAATTCATTTTTGTACGATGCTTTGCAGAGGCATAGCGCGCGGTATCGAATTTGGCTGTAATAGAGACCAGGAGTAAATATAGTAAAATGGCGATAATGCATCGTTAATCAATACAAGTACAAAAACAAGCAATTATATACAAATCATTAGTGTTTATTTTTATACAACAAGGAAAAATTACAATATTTTATCTTAAAAAAGCTGAAGTTAACCTTTTCCTGCTTTTTAATAAAAATGCAATCACTATTTCCCGTTCTCTTGTTTCACATTACATATGTCATCTAAAGTTGCAACTACCCTCTACACGCTCGACAAAAACATGTTCTGTCTCCACGTGAAGCTTCGAAGCTTTGACAGCTGAACTTCAATGTTTGTACGCCCATGTGTGAAGCTTTGGCACTTCTTGTGAGTGGAAACAAAGTGTAGTTGCTTTATTTATTCCGGATCAGAAAATAGCCATCGGAATATAAGCTCTTTCAAAAAAAAAAATAGGAATTGCGGACTTGAATATTCTTGCAAAAATGGTCACGTTTTCCCCTCAAAACAATGAGGTTTCACTGTCAAAACTGAAGTTTCAAATGCAGAAAAAAAGGTTTCCATGGCGTGTGTAGACGTTTATTGGCACATCCCTTTAACTGCGTAGTTCCATGACGTGGAAAACTATATCAATGATAAATGCAATCATCGAGAGGAAACCAAAGGCCTGAAATAAAAGAAAATCAAATACAACTTATCAAGATATGTGTTTGGTGACTGGAAATTATAAAAAAAGCTGCCGACGACTTAAGTTAAACACGAGACAGTGTGTTTCATCGGGATTTCTAAACACTGAGAAGCAAGTTGAGAAAACGAGGCAAAACCGAGGATTGACATCGAGGTGTTTGAAATCCTGTTGAAAAACACTGTTGAGTGTGTGATGTAACTTCTCAAACGAATAGGTCCCCCGAAATCGAGTGTGCTCACATCAACGTGTCATCCTATGATCTCACATCATGATGTCACATCAGCGTGTCATCCTATGATGTCACATCAACGTGTTATCCTATGATGTCAAATCAACGTGACATCCTATGATGTCACATCAACGTGTCATCCTATGATGTCACATCAACGTGTCATCCTATGATGTCACATCAACGTGTCATCCTATGATGTCACATCAACGTGTCATCCTATGATGTCACATCAACGTGTCATCCTATGATCTCACATCAACGTGTCATCCTATGATCTCACATCAACGTGTCATCCTATGATGTCACATCAGCGTGTCATCCTATGATCTCACATCAACGTGCCATCCTATGATCTCACATCAACGTGTCATCCTATGATGTCACAGCGTGACATCCTATGATGTCACATCAACGTGTTATCCTATGATCTCACATCAACGTGTCATCCTATGATGTCACATCAACGTGTCATCCTATGATGTCACATCAACGTGTCATCCTATGATGTCACATCAACGTGTCATCCTATGATGTCACATCAACGCGTTATCCTACGATGTCACATCAACGTGTTATCCTATGATGTCACATCAACGTGTCATCCTATGATGTCACATCAACCTGTCATCCTATGATGTCACATCAGCGTGTCATCCTATGATCTCACATCAACGTGTCATCCTATGATGTCACATCAGCGTGTCATCCTATGATGTCACATCAACGTGTCATCCTGTGATGTCACATCAGCGTGTCATCCTATGATGTCACATCAACCTGTCATCCTATGATGTCACATCAGCGTGTCATCCTATGATCTCACATCAACGTGTCATCCTATGATGTCACATCAGCGTGTCATCCTATGATGTCACATCAACGTGTCATCCTATGATGTCACATCAGCGTGTCATCCTATGATGTCACATCAACGTGTCATCCTATGATGTCACATCAACGTGTCATCCTATGATGTCACATCAGCGTGTCATCCTATGATGTCACAACGTGTCATCCTATGATCTCACATCAGCGTGACATCCTATGATGTCACATCAACGTGTTATCCTATGATGTCAAATCAACGTGACATCCTATGATGTCACATCAACGTGTCATCCTATGATGTCACATCAACGTGTCATCCTATGATGTCACATCAACGTGTCATCCTATGATGTCACATCAACGTGTCATCCTATGATGTCACATCAACGTGTCATCCTATGATCTCACATCAACGTGTCATCCTATGATCTCACATCAACGTGTCATCCTATGATGTCACATCAGCGTGTCATCCTATGATCTCACATCAACGTGCCATCCTATGATCTCACATCAACGTGTCATCCTATGATGTCACAGCGTGACATCCTATGATGTCACATCAACGTGTTATCCTATGATCTCACATCAACGTGTCATCCTATGATGTCACATCAACGTGTCATCCTATGATGTCACATCAACGTGTCATCCTATGATGTCACATCAACGTGTCATCCTATGATGTCACATCAACGCGTTATCCTACGATGTCACATCAACGTGTTATCCTATGATGTCACATCAACGTGTCATCCTATGATGTCACATCAACCTGTCATCCTATGATGTCACATCAGCGTGTCATCCTATGATCTCACATCAACGTGTCATCCTATGATGTCACATCAACGTGTTATCCTATGATGTCACATCAACGTGTCATCCTATGATGTCACATCAACGTGTCATCCTATGATGTCACATCAACGTGTCATCCTATGATCTCACATCAGCGTGTCATCCTATGATGTCACAACGTGTCATCCTATGATCTCGCATCAGCGTGTCATCCTATGATGTCACATCAGCGTGTCATCCTATGATCTCACATCAACGTGTCATCCTATGATGTCACATCAACGTGTCATCCTATGATCTCACATCAGCGTGTCATCCTATGATGTCACAACGTGTCATCCTATGATCTCGCATCAGCGTGTCATCCTATGATCTCACATCAACGTGTCATCCTATGATCTCACATCAACGTCGTGTCATCATATGATGTCACATCAACGTGTCTTCCTATGTCACATCAGCGTGTCATCCTATGATGTCACATCAGCGTGTCATCTATACGTGCTATTCATTCTTACCACTGCTGCCTTGGCACCATCAAGATCAAGACGCAAGCCGACAAGAGACACTCTGTCTTCAATTTTTCTTATGTGATCGGCGAACAAAGATGCCGATATGAGGAGCAGGAAGGTCCAGATGAGTGTATTCACCAATACCTGCAAATGAACGTGAAAAGTATCATAATGGCGAACTCGCACGTTTGCCTGATAAACAAAAAATTCAAATCGCAATCCAATTCCATCCCCTTGATAATAGATAAAAACACTATGGATTTGTATTGATTTAACTGTTCAAAGATCAGTTAACAAGTCTGGACTGATATTTTTGTTATTTCCGGTAAACTTAAATGTATTTTTGGTAAATAGAATTAGACTTCTTTTTTGATAGGTTGTACAAAAATTAAGAGTGCGAGTTCCCCTTTAATTTGTTTCAAAACGTCCGATTGCTCGTCACACAGACACGCAAATTTATATCTAGTAGCAAATCCTTGCCTTACTGTTTTACTCCATAATCTACCCCTTTCCAAGCGATAATCTAATTTAATTTTAGCAGCCCAAATTCGTGCAAATCAGTCCTCCATTTATTGTAATCGCTCGTGTTCTAGAATTCGGCTCCAGTTGTGATACCCAGATGGATTGCGAGACGTTTTTCTGCAACTGGCTTATTATTATTATTATTACTATTTAGTCGCGTCTTATTCTCGGTTTTAAATCCTTTTTGTTTGCAAAAGAATCTCTGCAATCTGATGGCTGATAGTCAAGATTTGTTTTTGGATTTACTGTGGTTAGTGTGGAACCGAAAACCTGAACTGAAATTCTGTCTTCTAACAGCTAAAACGTTAGGAATGGTCCATGCTTAGCGCGCGTAAATCTTTTAGTTCTGCACACGGATAGCTGGGAGTGCAAGATGGTAGTGTGCGCCTCGAACATCTCTAGCTACCAAAGAGCTCTCCCAACTATCCAAGTGCATCCATTAATAGATGTACGCACAGCTAAAGCATGGGCCATTGTTTCTCTAAAATAGACAAATTTCTATGATGATAGCAGGCTGCACAAAATCAGACACTTACTGTCATTGTCCAGTTAATTCCAGGACATTTCTCGACCACACAGAACAAGTACAGACAGTAGATAATGATAACAATTAGCCAAGCGGTAACGGCCGTGAACATGAAGAAACTATATCTTCCTCCTCTGAGCGACTGATCCGCCGCGCAGGCCCACGCGATCAGAAGCAGAAACTGAAAGAGATAGAAATGATATAGATTTATGCACTGCCTAAAAGCGGAGCTCGCAAAGCAGGATTGGTAATGGTGACATGCGCCGCCCAGCTCTCTAAAAGCGAAGACTTCTGGTTTCGATTCAATATATAAATCATCTTCAGGGACTCACAGCTCTCTAAAGCCCGGTTCCCATATAGTCGCAGCTGTCTTGACAACATGATATAAATTTATGCACTGCCTAAAAGCGGAGCTCACAAAGCAGGATCGTTTTATGGTGACATGCCTAGCTCTCTAAAGCCCGGTTTCCATATACTCGCAGCTGTCGTGAACATGATATAGATTTATGCACTGCCTAAAAGCGGAGCTCACAAAGCAGGGTCGTTTTATGGTGACATGCCCAGCTCTCTAAAGCCCGGTTTCCATATAGTGCGCAGCTGTCGTGAACAAAGACGAAAGTTGTTCTGCGACAGTTGCGACTTCTGCAACTATATAGGCGTTCGCGACTTCTGCAACACGCTGCGACTCTTGCGACTTCAAGTGATATCAATAGTAATAACTTTGGCGAGCATTGCAACGTATTATCCGGGCTCTAATGAACATTTTATTTAGAGCCTGCGCGAGTCAATCGGCGTTGATGATTGTCGCCATAAATTATTATTTTTGTACTCAATGTACTCCAAAGTTATAATAATAGTAATGGAGTTGATATTCTTGAGCGTAAAAATGTTTGGACCCTTCTCAGTGCTAATTTTACCCCGAGCGCAGCGTGAGTCGGGACCAAAACAAATTTACACGCCCGTAAACATTAACTAAATTGTTATAGTGATCTGGGGATGCATGATAACACACACATTTAGAATTTACGAATTTATTCAAATAACTGTGACATAGCAGAGATTCCAACTCCCGCTTTTCAGTTTTTTCTCCCGCTTTTCAGTTTTTTTCTCCCGCTTGAATTTCGGAGATTTTCTCTCATGTTCCCTTGTATCTCCCGCCAATATTTCTGGGAGAATCGCGAATCTCCCGCTTCTCGTTCACTTGAGGTTGGCATCTCTGCATAGCTCCTTCATTACATTGCTTTAAAGGGTCATGATATACTCACGAACTCGAAAATCTTTATTATTCCTCGTAACGATTTCACGTATCCCACATTTAAAGTTATTGAACCTGCGTCTACGGTATCTCTTGAAGCGGGGGTCTTCTCGTCCCTATCGTATTCTTCCTGAGACCTGGGCTGCTTTTCGGGGTCCTCTCCTTCCATCATTTCAAAAGGTGAAAGAGCTGTGAAAATGCAAAAAAAATCTGTGGTATTTAGCCTGCCTGTCTCCAACCAAAGAGCAATGCTTCAGTGGTTCCCGCCATTTTTGCGCGCGCGCGGAATGCCACAGGAAGCCCGTACTTTACTATTTTAGATATAGATGAAATATAAGTGCGTCGTTATTTTAACTTTATTATTATTAATAATAATAATAATAATAATAGTAATAATAATAATAATAATAATAATAATAATAATAATAATAATAATAATAATAATAATAATAATAATAATAGTAATAATAATAATAATAATAATAATAACAATAGGTAAAGACCAGCACATCCCCAGAGTGGCTCTTCATATGGGACTTTTGAATTTATTATTTTTTTGCATCAGTTTTGCTTTCTTTTTCTTTTTTTTTTTTTTTGCTCGAACAATTTTAGAATTTGCTAACATTACGTGGTGCATCGCTATTTTAACTTTATTTTGTTACATATCAAGATAGTTCCCTTTCTTCAACTTCCTTATAAGGAAATATCTGCATACCATATTTTGAATCGCAGTAAGTTTTTCACTATTTGTATTGAACTAGAAAGCCTGAAACTCAACCAGAATTCAAATACACTCGAGGAAAGATGCTAGGTGCATTTTTCGCAGTGTTATTCACGGTCAAGAATCTGGAAACAATGTAGACAAGACACCGCAGGAGGTCCGCTCGATCTCTAGGAAGACTGACGACAATGTTATCTTGATATGTTGTTGTTTTACTTCGGTTTTCTTTCTTTCTTTTCTTCTTTTGCTCCACACCTAGATCAGCCACTACCCTTTTCTTCTGTCGTAGTCAACAACAAAGGTAACTCAACCGTTAGGATTTTATGCTAACAATACTAACTATATACGTCTTGTTGGTGGCATAGTGGCCTACATTTTCCAAGCATAAGTCATTCATTTTTTGAAGCACAATCTCTCGGCCACAGTCAAGCTCAGCTGCCCTATACGATTTGATTTGGATAAGCTCGCTTTGCAAAACTTTATTTTTTCTGTTCTGCTTCAAAGAGTATAATTATAAAGTAAATTTCAAATGCTATTTGCTCATATCCAGAAAAGATTCTAAATTTTCTTCTTTTCGTTGTCGGTAAGGTGACATGTATTATATCTCTCTCAGTAGTGTAGTTCCTAAAAGTTACTAAACTTGTTAGAAAAAGAATATCATGGAAAATATAGAAATTTAACGTGATCCAAATGTATGCACATTTATATTTGATATTGACAATCATGAATTCAATTGTTTGATATCACGAATCAATAGAAGAAATAAATATATTCTCGAACCCTTTGGAGAAAACGTATATTATTTTCTCTTACTGCATTGATTACTATAGTTCTCGCCTTCCTTGTTACTGATTTAGATTTGGAGCCACGACGCTAGTGTCCATGCTGAGCCTTTATAGCTCACACAAATATTACTGCATTCACCGCATCCAGCACTTGCTCCATAATATTTATCTTTATTTAAAACTATATTAAAACTGGAGCGGTTGCACTCACCTTAAATTTTAGCACGTATTGATATGAGAATGTGGCGCCCACTTTGCTGTATTTATCGAGGTATCTTGTATTCTAGGGTGTTGTTTGGGTTTTCTAACTCTAGAATACGTCTTTGATGCTTCATTGGTTATTCATATTCTTCCCAAGACGCCCATTTTGTATAATTTAATATGGAATTCAGACAATTTAAGAAGATTGATTGACGTTTTATGTCACGGTTGGGACCACTGTAAGAATAAATTTGACCGTCTTCCTCGTATATCAAATTATTAGAGCAGATTTCGTATCTGTGAAAAGTGCAGAGACAAAGTTGTGACCGCGGCCGTGACGCGACTACGCGTTTTCATTCCGTAACTACAGCAGGCCGACCAGCATAGACCAGCAGGCAAAAAGTTGGATTTGGTGAATACTACGTCCAGATTATCATATTTTATTTGCACTTGTACTAGTAATATGAAGATTGGAATTTATTTTACACTTGTTTGTAGAATACTTTTCCGTGCAAGGTTGTGAAGTTGGTTGCTGGGTTCCCAGCTATTTGTGCACCATTCTCGTCTGCTCGCGGGGGAGGCTCTGGTGACATCCATTTGAGGACCTTTGCTGATTGGCTGGTTTTGAACGTTGGTGCATGCGCAGAAATACCTTTCTCTCAACGGCTCTGTATCAAATCTCGCGCATGCGTCAGTGGCTGTCACCAGAGTCTCCCCCGCGAGGAGACGAGCCGGGGAGCTCTGGGTAAGAGAATGTGTGTGCTCTGAAACGTTCCATACATTTCCTTTAAAATATCAACTCAAAAGGGATCACCTCCACCACCCCCGCCCCCCTCATCCCCTGTCACAAACAGTCCACGCACCTCCTTTAAATCCGCTACTGTAAGTTGGAAACGTTTGTTTAGAAAACTGGACATTCGCTGCTTTGGCAGCGATCTATGAACATCAAAAGTTTCACGGTTTTTATCTGCCAAAATACGAATTAGAAATTAACCACTGCCATTTTCATTATTCTGCGAATCCCCACTAAAATCGGGTTTTGAAGCCAAGCTGCTAGTCCTAGCATTAGTTGTAATTCTTAATCCTATTCGTATATATAATAGGACTCCATGCTGTCCAATTAAATCGATCTGCCGGAACAATGGGATTTCGAGCTAGCTATATAATTAAGTTATTATAATTGCACACCATTTGAAACCTTGAATTAATATTTGAAACATAGATACTCTAAAATCCTATTTATTTCTGACGAGTCGTGGTGGCCAACTCGAAAGCTTGTGCTACTTTGGCCACCATGCACAATTCCTTAATTCCTTTTCTATTTATTTCAAAATCTGAATTATTTTCCTTATTTATATGTGCTTTTAAACAATGTAAATTAACGAATATAACGAATGTGTGTAATAAATTGAATTGAATTGTAATAAACATTAGAAAATAACACCTATGCTTTTACTCCCAATATTTTAGACGGGGGTGCTTGTCGGAAAAATTGATTTTGACCCTAAGGGATAGCAAAATGGGTGTGGCCAACAGCAAATTTATACCCTAAAAGAAAGCAAATTTGGCGTGCCGAACGCCGAATTTACCCCTAAAAGATAGTAAATTTGGCAGGTCAAAACAAATAAAAGCGAATTTTAGGTCTTTTAGGGTTTTCATCCAAGTTTCCTTTGTAAATATCGGTTCTGGTGTCAGTACCAATATATTTCTGGGC